>LMYD01003066.1:0-21840 GCA_001630595.1 Pseudogymnoascus sp. BL308 | reverse complement strand
TGGGGGAGCGGAGGAAGCAGAGGAGGCAGGGGTGGCAGAGGCGGTCGAGGAGGCAGGGGGGCATGGGGTGATCAAGGAAACACGCACGAAGCGCCAAATACACACAGCTCATCGGGATGGGGAGAAACGGCCAATACTGCTATAAACCAAACCGCACTGGGACAAGGCACAGAGACACACGCAACGCCAAATACAGACGCATCATCCGGCTGGGGAGTAACAGACGCCAACGCCGTGGGAATAACAAATAGCACCGAAAGCCCTAGCAATGATGTGGATACCAACAGTGGTTGGGGCGTCAGTAACGTCGTTCCTCAGGCGGTATGGACCAGCACCGAGATTGAAAGGAATAAACGTCCCCCGGACCAGAGCGCAGGCAATGCAGCGAAGAAATTGAAATGCTACGTCCTCCATGAGTTAGAGCAGGTGCGGCGGCGGGTCGAGGAATGGGAAGCGGGGTGGGATGAGGAGAGGGAGGGGGAGGGGGTGGTGGAGCGAGCTGTTGAGGGGGGAGGGCTGGTGGAGAAGATGGTGTGGCAGAGTGAGGCGACGTTTTTGGTGGTTTGGCCTGTGTGGGCGTGGGGAGCGGCAGCGTGGTTAGAAGACATGGCAGGACGGTCAAGGTTTGAAGATGGGGGGTTCAGTTGGGCGAAGTCGATGCCAGGGCCGAGGATGATGAGGTCGGAGGGTGTGGTAGAACCGGAGTAACACTTGAAGCGACTGGGTTTGGGTGTAATTTTATGGTCAAGGCAGATGGGGATTATTACATTTTAGACAGTATCTGGGAGTTTTAGGGGGTTTAGATTACGACAGTTGAATTTATATTTGAAAACTCGATAACGCATTTATTTTGCTATGTTTATTTTATTTATTTATAACTTTTTATTGGCCGAGTTGCGGAAATTTGCATTACTAAAATATAATGTCCTATATTGCATTATATTGTCCAATAATTTATTAAAGCCGTAGAGCCACAAATAATATCAAACGCTGCACTGCTGGTAAATCGACCAGGCTGAAAAAGGGGCCTACATTGAAGTGAGAAAGATAGGGGGAAGTAGCGACGTAAGACATACCACACCACCCCTAGCTAATAACACAAATTCCAGGCCCTTCCTAAAACCTGACTGATCACTTCTCAACATCAATAGTCTAGCGAAGAACCTGCATTCGCTATTCGAAACAGTAAACACTGACAAGGGAGACTAGGAGAAAGCATGGCGATTGTGACGTATCAAAACACAAGGAATATTCAACAAACCTCTGCTTGGCGCAGCTGGATCTTATCATCCCATTGAAGCGAGTTACGGGCAAAGTCTTACGAATGTGGCTTCCAAGGCTGAACCAGCATCCTTTCAATAAACCAGCGCGTTTATTCCTCACCAACGGCGTTGGATTCCTTCGAGATGCCGCACAAATAAAGCTTTCCGCAATCGGGACATATCTCACCATTCTTCAGAGACATTGTGGTAAGCTACCCACATGGGCCGGCCCATTCCTCCCACTCTGACCCGCACCCGTCAACAAGTCCACACCCTCTTTGAAGAATAATACCAGGAAGAGGACACCACTTCGCCATCACGTTACTTTCAATAGCTGCGGGCGTCGACGCGCCAGTCACATCGGCCTTGTCCAATCAGAGGCCTGAGAACCCTGTCCACCGGGCACACTTTCCAGAAGAGGGTCTTCAACAAGAATCAAGCGCCCACCCTCAAACTCTAGCATCTCATCAATTTGGGAGTCATTCAAATCTAGCATATTCGCAAATAATCATCAGGCTTCAATTTTTGACAGTTTTGCAAATGCCACGTCAATTATCGGCGTTCCCTTGAAGGCAGCTGTTTAGTGTGTGGCGAGTGCCTTATGCATTGACTGCGCCTCACTTGCGATGGGGCGTTGGAACAATAGCTGCGTCACCACATGCATAGCTCAGCTATGCTGGGAGGGAAAATTCTAGTCATGCCGATCGCCCTGCACGACAGTTTTGCAAGGGAGGGATCCTCACGAATTTGAGTTGAGCAAAATGGAATGCTGTTATTGTGTCTGGGTTGGCCCCTGACTCTCCTATCAGTCAGGGCGGAGACGGATAGATACTCGTACATTCAGCTTATTACTAGCATGTACTAGATGGGAGGATCATTCAGGATTTCGTGCTTGCCGTTGCAATTAATGTCGTCGCCATACAACGGCGTACAGTGGTGTACCAAGCTGATAGGAGTTCTACCTCCGACAATATGTCAGGTGGTACTGTCAGGGTACTGCCTGTGAATCCAGCGTATGTTATCGGAGCGTCGCCACAGGCTCGTGGGCTCTCCATGGGACGAGATCACGAGATGGCAGTATCCTACAGTGGAGACGGGGTTACATGGCGTGATTGAGCTCCCTTTTTCAACGCCTGCGGGTAAGGAGAGACATTTTAATGATTAGAGAGAGACTATGAGGGTCGTGTTTCACGCGGGATAGTGCTTTAGGTGCTTTAGCTTACGGGGGCCGGACGGGAAAGTTGGGGGAGCCGCTGGACTATTATTCGATTGGGTGTGAATAATCGGGAATTTTTTCAACCCCTCCAATGGCATTACAGAAACGCCTAGCCTCAAAATATCGCCCATCCCATATGGTCCTTCTGAAAATGGATGGAAGCGGTTCGAGAGTCGCCCATCCAGTCAAACGGGACCGTGAGAAAAGTTGGCTGTTGGAGCGATATGGGATCCGCGCAGCGCGAGGGGGCTGATCCGAGCCGTCGCCAAAGGACCTGTTGGTGGAGAGACGGCCGCCAAAACGCAAGGACAGGGCCAGTGAACGCGTCTAGGCATCACGGGAGTTCCGTAAAAAGGCTGACTGAAAGCTGATGGTCCAACAGGTCAGGTGCAGGGCACATGACGAAGGCGCCCAATGACAGATAGAAAGGCAGGTCAAATTCTAGGGCTTGACCAAGCTGCATGCATAGCACTGTTTCTTGTAGACCGCTCCTGCGACCCTACAGAAATAGAGCACTAATGGTACTTTGCAAGGGCCTACAAGGGCCTACAAGTGCCTACAGGGAGCTCCATTGCGACCAACAAGCGCCATCGTCTGTGGGATGATCGCCACCGCCGACAAGCACGACAAGAGACGTCCATGTGTCCCGCTTTTCCTTCCCACTTAGCCGGCGAATCGAGAGTGTGTGACTTGCGACCATCACTGAACCTCAACCAATTCTGCCTCATCACAAAGTACCCATTGGACAAAAGGCATGCATGGAAATCCGCCCAGATGTCCATCATAGGCCACGGATACCGCGAGCATTTATGTGTTCCCCATCCATGCATATCCGCGTAGGCACATTGGCGTGCTTGTGGCGGTGATGGGCGCAGCCTCCGCGTTCGCGATTCCACCCTGCACAGTTCCTACCTTAGTCCCCTCCAAAATGGCAATACTCGGCCTTCGATTTGCCCTGCTTGTCCTACTCCAGCCTGGTATAGGAGCTCTGCTTCGCCGATTCAACTGCGTCTCGGCGTCTCCTATTGCTTCGCGCATGCAGGGCCCATGGTCCTGCCCGACGAGTCGTATCGCGATGTTCGTTAGGTTGACCGCCACGAGCAATACTCGTCGTATACAAGACTGCTCTTTCGCCTCTTTCAGATATATCTTTCCATGAATCCCAAGCTACTCCCAGCCCACGCCCCCCATCAATTCGACTGTTTAAGACATCCCGGGTCTTACTTTTCCTATCGACAAGCGCCCTTGCAGGGTCCACACCATCGTCCCCGTCGACCCCGCTACCGAGACCGCTCTCCACTTGGGATCTGTCAAACAGACGGCCCCATCAGTATCTTGACCTCGACAACAGAGCGGTAACCTCTGTGGACCAAAGAGGTCGAGGCTGTTGCCCGTGAAGGCCATTGGGTATATACATCAACTACCGCCACTGCCGTCTATATTTCGCCCCATATATACTTGTTCCCGGAGCATTGCGCGTCGTTTGCCGTTTATCATCGCATTTTTATCCCACCTCCTGCGTTCTTTTTCCTAGGCGCTCGCAACGAGAACAAGTTCTACTGTTATTTGATACTTAGCACGACCCTTCTTTTGATCCTGCGTTTATTTTTGACAGCTTTTATTGCAAGATTTAATTAATCGTCTTCGCGGACGTAACTGTCCCTTCATACCAGTAAGACTCATCGCCCCTCGCCCCGTTTCTTGATTGTCCCTCCCTTGGCTCACATTGCCCCTAGATACCGACGAGTATAAAGCATCAGTGCCTACGAATGACTATGCTGAGTATCCTATCAAGGGAATCTTCATAATCCAATTTACTCCTAGCAAACACCACAAACAGGGCATGAGGGGCGTTGATTTATAATGGCCTCGTACAGATCAGGGTTTGATCCGCCCACAAGGCCTGAATACAGATATAGAGATACAAGGACTGGCCATTACGTCGCCAACTCGAACCGCGTCCAAGGGGAGAAGCGCGCGGAAAGGCCCTTGGAAGAGACGGTAAAGATGATGGTTCCGATACAGATGGAACCAAGACTGGAAGCACCGAAGAATTATGGACGCCCATCGAACCTACCAAAACCTCGCACAGGTGCGAACCCATCAGAATATATGCCCACTGGAAGATCGAACTTCGGCTTTCGTCGACCTTCTGCGGCACGATCTACTGACGACGAGTCTGAGCCACAACACCCGCGAAACCTGAGAAAGAAGCCATCCATTATTACACAACCGACCACAAACACCCACCCTAATAACCTGGCGGATCCTTCCCCTCCATGGCCACTGCAACAGTCAAGACAACACACCCAAGCTTCCATGCGAGCCCCCGAAGAACTTGGATACTATCCGGAACCGACAATACCCGTCCTCGATAACTCTCCCCCGATAATACCTGAGCTTGATAGATACCGCTTTGGAACGACTGCGCCCGCAAACCTGTACCAGAGGGATGTGTCGGATATACCATACAAGTTGTCCACACAGGACTTACCGCCAAACCCTACCCCACTGAGTTCAGGACTCAGCGGGAATAGCCAGTACAGTGTCTTTAGCGGATACAGTGCAAGCCCGTCAACCAGATTCACCGAATCGCCTGCGCCTGGGCCCTACAGTAGGGATACCACTCCTACTTCAATGTCTTCACAGTCGCCTGGACTTATGGTTCCCCTTAGAGGGACACCCCGTTTACGACAAGGAAGCCCCATGGACAATCGTCCTCCGGTAACTAGAAGGCGTATGGGCAGTGCCTCGGAGGACAACGACGCTGCAACAGCTGATGGAAATGGGCTCCCTGCACTTCGGGAATCTCTCACCTCCTCTTCATCTAACTCTACCGTTAAGGGTCGAGGAAAGGATGGGAAAAATGACAGCGGTAAGAAAAAGAAGAAGCGATTGTCACCCCTACCCCCCAGCCCACCTCCGAGAAGATCATCACAGAAATTCAAAGAAGCTTCATCGGCGGATAACTCGCCATCGAAAGTATCAAAATCGCCTGCTCGCCCGGTTATGAATGCTGCCCCAACCACAAATCTCCCGAACAGGAATGTCACTTCGCCGCGGACTAACATAACGTCGCCAAACCTTGGGCAAGCCGCCGCACCACCTCGACGACCCAGTCGCGATGGCACACCAGACCTCCGAGGCATCAAAGATACTGTCAACGTTGTACAATCAAATTTATCAGGTGTTCCTGTTGCAGCAGACCGCCGCCTCAGTGGACAAGGATTTAGCGGCGGCCTCACCGCTCCCTCTCAGGCAAGCGCTGCTACCCGGCCTGGCACAAAATCTCGATTGCCGAGAAGCGGTGCTCGAAGCCCAGTGAATCAAATACAGCGCGAGCCGACACCTTCACCTGCTGGTCTTGGTATCATCCCTGACCTTCGCCCTGAACCGACCCAAACACGTTCTGGACTTCGCACACCTAGCCCGTCTGCACAAGCACCCAAACATCGCTTTGGATTATTCGGCAGGCGGACGAAGACCGCACCTGGAGATATTCCGACTACCGATAAGCAAGAGAAGACCACAAGAAAAGGCCCAGCTGCTGGAACAGGACACGAAGGGTATCGCTTTGGATCTCGTGGCCACAACACTACTGGCAGCCGGGAAAGGAGGCCGAGCACGGGCTCCATCGGATCGCAAGATAGCTATTCGAGTCTAACTGCGATGCATGATCCCTTCTTGTCGCAGAGAATGAGCCCAGTTGTTATTTCTGGAGGAGGCGAAGTCAAAGAAAACTTTAACAGCAGCTTGGACCTCAACCGCACCGAAAGCAATCAGAGCCTGCCGTTGACACGCCCAAGCCTGGAATCAAAGGGCAGTGCCATGTCGTCGAGGTCCAACCTCAGTAGTGAAGCTCAGAGAGCGACGTTATGGCCATCGGCGATGCCGCGGAACGCCACTGCGAATAACAGCTCAGTTTCTCTGGCTTCAAAGGGGACTTTAGTATCTGACACTAGCGACAATGATAGCTTCTACCCCAAGAAGTCCCTTGCCGTGAGGAGATCACTGTTACGTCTCAATAAGAGCGAGCTTCAGAGCCTGAATCTCCCAGCGCCAATCAAGATACCTGCTGCTGGCGAATCAGGATTGAGCAGTCTGGATACTGCGTACGTTTCCGATGGATCACGAGCTGACCCAACTCGGGGAAGGAAAAGGAACGGACCGAATAAGCTTACGAAACGCACTACTTCACCAGCGAAGAAGTGGAATTTCTTCCAACGATCGAAGAACGCGAAGACGGAGCAGAAACCAGTGGCTGTGGTTGTTGCCCCAGAGGAGAAAGATGTTCCATTTTACGCTATAATGGATTCATCTGATCTGGATGAGGACAAAATCTTGAGCGCCGGGGACATTGAAAATATTTTGCGAGAAGCTGAGGCTGCAGAACTGTTGAAGTCTGGGAAACCACGCGATACGCCACCACCAAAAACTCCTGTTTCAAAACCTTCGCCAGCACCAACTCAGCAAGATGCTGGAGCAAAGGCTCCGAATGGCCCAGAAATACCGCAAATGTGGAAAATGGAAGAACGGCCTGAGCAAGCGCCCGCGCGACCAAGTAGACTCGCTCAAGTTGGTCGCATTCCGAGAGTCGTCCAAGCCAGACCTGACACTACTTCCCCAAAGTCATTCTCTCGTCCTTTTGCGAGGATTAGCATGATCAAAGAACCTGGGATGCTGTCTATTGTTGACCCAAGCTCCGTTGCAAATGGCCCAAGCCCAGAGAGGTCTCCAAACCGGCAGCCGCTTCCAGATAATTCTACACCAGCTTCCCAGCAGCAGGCTGACGACCGTCAACCGCCTTTCCTTGTCATATCGCCAAGGAAAGGCTCCGAGACCGGTACTAGTTTCAGCTCTGGTACTGGAAGTAGCTTTGCCGGAACTACCGCCGTTATACCAAAAGCTGACGATGCTTTGGAAGAGGACGAGGTCTGGTTTGAGTACGATGATCTGATCGGCCAGGCCGATGCTGACAAAGCCCCTCTATCGGCCACTTCCTCGCACGGTGTGCCATTTCAATATGAAGAATTTGAGACTCGACGAACTCGGCGATATCAAGCCAAGGAGTCGCCCGCTATTGATGCGGTAGCTGTGATGCCATCAACTGGTGAAACGTCGAGGGTGCCAAAATTAGCTGATCCCCGTCCTCCAAGTCTGAGGACCACCGTTAAGAATGCTCTTGGGGCCCCTAGCCCTACAACTCCGATGTCTTTTACAGAATTTATATCAGGGTATGGCGACAGAAATTCTAGCGGTGCTAAGGCTAGGCGGATTTCATCTTATCACAGCCAAAACGAGCTACGACCAGCATCGAGGCATTCAAAGTCTGCTTCAACGAGCGATGTCTCTCATCGGTCTAACGAGCTGGATGCACCAAAATTGGAGCCAGTCCAGGAATCTCCAGCAGCCCAAGTCAACCTTCGCATTGGCTCAATGACTGTTAGCAAGTGGTTGACGTTTGGACATGTTCTCTTCAGCCCGGCAAGAGATTTACTGCTCAGCCCAGACCATACAAAACATCACTCCATCCTCGTGATTGATGGACTTGGCAACGACGACTGGTCTTTCTACGCCGCAGAGACCTACCCGGAGACCACGTTTTACAATCTCTCGCCCACACCTGGCCGCAACAGCGGTAAGCGCATGTCGGTATCTGCCGTTGCCCTTCCTGCGCCCCCGGAGAACCACCGCCAGGTGCAACATATGAACCTGATGTCGAAGTTCCCGTTCATTCCGAGCACGTTCACAGTTGTCGTCCTGCGCTTCCCACCCGCGGGCCCAGAATCCTTGATGAGGCATTTGATCGCGGAGTCTAAGCGTGTGCTAAAGCCTTCTGGGTACCTCGAGATGTCAATCCTGGACCTCGACATGATGAACATGGGCCCCAAGACAAGGCGCGCAGTCCGGAAGCTCAAGATTGGCATTAGCACGCGGAATCCAGAGGTCAACTTGGTTTCCATGGCCGATACGGTGTTGCGGCTGACTGGAAAGCGCGGCTTCACTGACGTGAAGAGTTGCAATGTTGGCGTCCCTGTTGCGAGCGTTGTGGCCAATACATCCAGCGATGGCACGCCAGCAGGAAGTGAAGGAGGGTCGAAGAAGGATGTCAGTCTGGCTGACCTGATGAAAGATTCGAGTTCCCAAGGCGACGAGGGTATTACGAAGATGGTGGCGAAGGTTGGGAGATGGTGGTTTAGTCGGTGCTACGAGAGTGACGCTCTAGCACCGAGCGTCGCGAACGGGCCGAGTATCTTCGCTGATGAGAAGGTAATTGAGGAGGCGGAGAGGTGGGAGACGAATTTCAAGCTCCTGGTTGCATACGCACAGAAGCCTGAGGTGCCTAGGCGCCGGACGGCGAGTGTCTGAGGTTGCATTTGCTGGATTTTACTTCTTTTATATTAGCGTTTCAGCGTGCATGTTTATGCGGCCGTTGTTTGTTTGGGCTTTTTTTTTTTGGTTTCATTTGGTTTGGTTTGGTTTAAGCGACGCATATCTGGGCGACTTAATGCGATCATTCCTGCATCGAAGACGATAAAGGCGCGAGCCTCATCTTATCTCACCTCATACATGGAGCAACAGACTCCTTCACTTCATGGTCACGGGTTGGCATATCAGCAGGCTGGTTTCTAGGTATGGAGGATTTATTTTGGGATTGGATGGGGTTTATGGCTTGGATATGGGTCATGGCTGATGAGGATACGGGATGAGGACGGGAGACGACTATGATGCTTAATGTGCTTAGAGATACCCTTGATGCGAGATATACAGGAAATGAATGGAAATAATCAGATATATAACTTGTTACGTTTCTCGTCAAAGTGACAACTACATGTCATAACCCCCCCCCCCACCCCCCTTAGTCGGAAATTCCTAAGTAAAGATACTAACCAGTCGGCAGGGGGTTATTAAGGGCGACCTGGCAGAACTTGTGTTTATGAGTGGTCATTTGAGGCTATTGCCATTTACTCAGATGTCTTGTCTTCAATGTGGTGATAAAGTACCCCAAAGGCTACTCGAAGTATGCGATGCTTCTAAAGATTGCTTTGAGTTCATGTCACACAAAAATAGAGTAGGTCTGAAGCAGTATATAATGATAAGCTAATAGTAGCTATGCAAAGATCAATAACATGACTCTCCCATCTCACTAAGATTGAATCTCCATCCCCAGCCGCCCTTCACGCTACTTTCAAGCATGCACCTCCTTCTTCTCAACGTGCGTGTGCGTCCCGGTACCCTTCTCGGAAAGTTCCTGCGGCGGAGTGTGCGTACCCTCGAGATCCGCCGCTTTGGCCAGCTCGGTAACGCCAAACAGGTCGTCCATCCTCTCCAGACTCAATCCCTTGGTCTCCGGGACGAAGAACCACACGAAGACGAACATGGCAAAGGAGAACGACCCGAAGATGAAGTAAGTACCGTACCCCTTCTTTCCGACGTTCTTCAGCATAAGCGGCACGGACTTGGCAACGACGAAGTTGAAAATCCACTGCGTCGCAGCAGCCAGCGCAACGTTGAGGCCACGGAGGCGAGCAGTGGGGATCTCAGATACGTAGATCCAACAGACTGGGCCCCAACCCCACTGGAAGAAACCGGCGAAGAGGAAGATGCAGACGAGAGCGACGTATCCGAATGGTGGAATGCTGATCTTGCCGTCGGCGCTGTTCTCCGGAGGGTAGACGCGGACGTAGATACCGATGATGAACATAGCCAAGCCCTGGGCGATGCTGGTCCACAGCAAACTCTTCCTTCGGCCGAGAGAATCGGCTGCGAATAGCAGGAAGGCGGCGCACGTAACCATCTTGACTATTCCGTAGATTCCAGTGGCAAAGAGACCATTGGATACACCAGTAATACCCAAGCCAGTGAATATCTGTGGAGCATAATAGTTGATCGCGTTGGTTCCTGTCATCTGTTGACAGACCATGAGGCCGATGGAGAGCAGCGCGCGGTTACGGTTTCCGGGGATCGTCCACATCTCGCGCTGCAAGTCTATGAAGGATGCGCCTCCGATCAGGCGACGCTCATTCTCCAGTTGGTCAGACATTTCGGTAAGCTCCATCTGGATGTACTCGTGCTCGAGGGGAAGATTGCGGGTTAGTGAGAGAATGCGCTTGGCCTCTTCCCAGTTGTCCTGGCGTGCGAGCCAGCGGGGGGATTCGTTACATAAGAACATTCCGAAGAAGAGTGCCCTGGATTGGAATGAGTACTTTGTCTCCTTGATAGGGCCATGGATACTTACACGGCAGGCAGCATTTGGAGAGCCAAAGGAATAACGTATGTCTCGTTGCCTTTCAAGTTCAATGATGCGCCGTAGTTGACCCAGAATGAAAGCATGACACCTGTGGCGATGAATAGTTGGTATAGACCAGTTACACCACCACGAATAGCTCTGGGCGCCTGCTCGGCAATATAGAGTGGTACGAGCGTAGAAGCGGCCTGCTTTCATTAGAATCTGATACTTCGTGAGAAAGAGGTTGTAGGATTACATACTCCGACTCCAAGGCCACTGACAAAACGGCCGACGTACATCAGAGCAAGCTTACCAGAGCCCGCAGCCCTGTCGTCGTTAGTATGTGGAGGCTAAACGGGAGCGTGGGGAGGCATACTGGAAGACGACGCCGATTGTAGTCCACACAGCTGAGGCCATAAGGGATGGCTTTCGGCCATCTGAGAAATAAGTTAGTCAGTATTCAATACAGCTCAGCGAGCGTCGCTCTACGGACATTTATCAGCAAACCCTGCAGAATGTCAGCTTTGATTCTATTTTGATACTATTGGAAACTTACAGTATGCAGCAAGACTTCCTACCAAGCATCCGGCTTGAAGTGTAGAGACGATGCTATATATTTCTTAGCAAGCTTCATATGTCAATATCCCAGATCTCACATACTTTGAACCAAGGTCTGCCTTGTTGCCATCCGTGATGTTGTAATCCCTGGTTGAAGTTAGATACGTCTTTCTCGCAATTCATTTGGAGAAGCATACTTCTCGAACTCAGGAAGCGTCAAGATTCCTCCAATCGCGCCAATATCCCATCCGAATATCATAGCACCAAAACAAGCTATAACGAAGATTTGTTAGGCCAGTCTATTGCTCACAGTGGGCGGCGGGATAGGTATCTTACCAGAGCAAGCCAATGCGAAGACCCTCCATCCGTAGATCTCAGGAGGATCGTTCTTCATCGCGTCATTCTTGACGATTCTCTGTAGAAGACCCATCTTGGCGGTATACTACGAGAATAAAGCGTACTCGTATCGTTTGAGCTAGAGATGTCAGAAATGGAAGCTCTCACGAATGCGCGATTTGAAAATGGGGGACGGCCGCTTCAAGTACGGCGTCGACGCACAGGCAGGACACCCTCGGGCAAGGGTGTTGTTGCGTACATGGTTTACAAGATACGGTATGCCGTACCAATATGGAGACAAGTTGCCATGATCGCCGTCGCTGGATTCGTCGCGCGCAACCACGTTTTTCCCAAGCCTGCAGCAATTATCCGCCAAGAGCCTCCACCATGGATAAAGCCGGGAGCTCACCCGGTTCGATGCGATTTGCCAATCATCGCGGAGCCCAACGTACCGTCCACATTAGCACGTATTTGGAGATTGATATTGTGAGGTTACGTTGATACCGGTAGTGCATGGATGTACTTCTTACAGTACATCCAGCGACGCCACTAACTTCTCGACCTCCATGATAGCCAAATGCGACGACGCCCTTTACCCCAGACCCCGCACGCGCGCCAAGTTATCGTAAGCCCTTGGGTGGTTCAAGTTTCGACTTTCCCCAGTGGGGGATTGTATTGATGGCTAAATAGAAAGGCCGTGACGGGCTAGACGGACAGTAGTAACCAATGATGCGGCTCCAAATATCTCCCGAACCATAATAAAGCGCGATGGCAGGAGGACGCCAATTTGCCAAGCTGGGGAAGCGGAGAATGAGGTTTTGAGGTGGCCCCCCTTATTCCACTAGAGCTATCTGACAGCACCGGCAGACACTCGTTTCGCCTTAAGCCCGGGACAAGGTCGGCCATTGACCTAGCGACATCTGGACAGCTTGCTGCTCGGACAAGTTACCCGCGAGAAATCTGCCGAAAGGGATAGCTGAGCTCGACAACTTATCCGGCCCCGTTAAGTCACAGAGCAATGATGATCACATGTATACAACGATAAGCTAGGCTTCCAAAAAGTGGACCAGTCACGCTTCCATTTCCCCAGTATCGACATCATCTTGTCAGTTTCCAGCTAGATAGGCGCGCATCTCCTTGGCCTTGTTTGTGAAGGGTGGAATTTGAATTTCTCCGTATTCCATCCCCTCCCCTTGGCAAACACGGAGGAAGGTAACGATATGAAGAGGTCACCAGGAAGGCTTAAAGCTGCATTTAACCTCTAGCCATCTATCGAGCCAAGACCTGCGTGGCTTACTGTAACTAGTTAGGATTGTCCGTTGATCAATGCTCGAATCCAATCTGGAACCGCAGGCTTGGAATCCCAGCCAGCGAGATAGCTCTCACGCGCTACTCCAGGGTTCGAGGGTTTTCCATAAACGCCCGTGGCGTACCACTGTGTCGAACCCGCCTTGATAGTGTGCTGCAGAGTGGGAATGATAGTCTTCTTCTCCACGATATTGGAGTTTGGATCCGCATTCACAATCATGGCCGTGCGATTACTCAGTGGCTCGAGGTCAGCAATACCCACGGCGCCTTTGGATACAGCAAATGCCCCTTCGGCGCCCGGGTTATTTCCGCCCGCTGCATTCAGATCGTAGTTTCCAACAATGCGGGGTGATGTGCCTTCGTTGATCTGCGACTTGTAGAGGCGCAGGGCTCGGCCATCGGCCTTGGCAACATTGTAGATTGCGAAAGATCCGTCCGCAGTCATGACGTCGCGTCCAGCTTCAATCCTGTGAACTCGTATATGCCAATTGGGGTGTTTTTCCGTAGACGGGATGAGCCAAGTCTTGATAGACACGTCCTTGAATGGCTTCCAGACGGATACCAAGACGGGCAAATCATCATGAATCTCTATGCCAGACTCCTCACAATTTCTCCGCGTCTTCCAGACCTCCCCTTCGTCGTCTGACAACCCCAATGTTGAGTCCAATGCAAACTGTTCGAGCGTGTATCCCCCCGGGGGGACGGAATATCCATAAGCACTGGAGTATGCGAATTTTCCGTACTTGGCATGAGTAGACTTCATTGGATAGCCACAAGCTTGGCCTGACGACAGCAGCATTCTATGGCCCCCATGGTACGTGACGATATGTTTAGGATGCTTCAGGCTTTTGACGATGGGCAATTGTTGTGATGGGTAAGGCTCCTCCGCGGAAGCCCAGAATGGATGTGCTTCTGGGACAGCTAAACAGATAAAGGCTAGACAGGCCCAATACGGCGATCCCTGTAGGTCAGCATGGAGTCTAGTTTATGTCGAAGGCTACTTACAGGACTGTTATAATTCTCAAGCATATACATATTGGGATATGAGTATCCAAGATTAAGCGTCCCCGACGGACCAAAAATATCCGGTTGCGTCTGCCACCAACGTAGATTCCGTAGCACAATACCCTTCACAGCCCCCCATGTTAAGGGCGCAGGTAGATCAATCTCCGCGTAGGCGATGGCGCCCCAGAATGAAATCATGCCGAACCGATATCCGATCGAGCGGCCGAAAGGCAGGGCTCGGCCTTCCTCGTCAAAGTAAAGGGCAAAGTCGAGCGCGAACACCTCTCCGCGGCGCTTGAACTCTGCGCTCGTCTCTGGATCCTGTTTTACGGCTAGCTTGGCGTAGAGGAGCTGTAGGAATTGGATTGCAAAGGAGCCGGAATAGTAATCCATCTGGTGGATGTGCTCGGGCCCGTCGTTTGACCAGCCATCGCCGCGGTAGAAGGAATCAAGGTGCTTGATGTCTTGGACTAGCTTTTCTGGAGAGTGCTTTGCTCCATTACGCAGCAATCCCAGGTTCGCAAAGACACGAAACCACAGCCAGTTTGTATTTGGCATGACTCTGCATATGTTAGTAAAGAAACGTGACTTATTTTAGGAGCCATACTTATCATTAATCCCCCCAAGATACGTCTCTACATTTTCCTTCTCTTTCTCATTCAGTGCATCCCAAAATGCAGGAACAACAGCCAAAGTCCAGCCGATACAGCACATCTCCACCATCCGCTGATCGCTGTCTTCTGACTGACCCCAGTACTCCTCGCTCTCTGGGTTTGTGCCCGCTTTCAGACCCTCAATCCAGCGCGGCGTGTTCTCATAAGTGCCGCCGCCAGCAAGCAAAGAAGCCAGTCCCCAAAGCGGGCGGGCATAGCCTTCAATCTCCGACGCAGTATTGTCGAAGCGTACGGCTGTTGCACCGGGGACCTTGATACGAGAGCATTGCGGAGAGAAGTGCTGTTGGAGGGGATCCAGAATTGTCTTTAGTAAATCTTGCACCGACTCTCTGTCTGAGAGCTTCACTTCGGTGAAAGGATGCACGTCACTGTACCCCAAGGCCTTGGTTCGGAAATCTTTAGATGCCATTTTGAGAGGTGTATAAGAGGAATTGCGATTAGTACTGATAGAGGTAAAATATATCCCCACCTCAAACTACTCTATATAAACGTCCACCTTTGAAATCTCCGGACTATGAGGCAGAACGGAGATAGTCCGGCCAAGCATTTAGCCAATATGCAGCGTGGGGTTAACGGCAACCCCTCATGCTACGAAGCGGCTAGGGACAATAGGTGCCGAATATCCACGAAGATGATCAACGACATCACTGGACTGAATTGAAGAAATTACCGCAAACAGTAAATGACTAGCCATATTAGTAGTTCTTGGAAATCCATGTCAGGGTCTAAAACGGTAAAAATCCCCGCTCTCAAAATGTAAATCACGTGCAACCACTTAAACCCTCGCGTCGCGTCGCGTCACCCAACGCGCCTGCCAAACCTCATCCAGTATCGCGACAACGAGCACTTCACCTCCATCCCCAGCACTACCTCACCTCACCCATTACCCCCACAGCACAACACCGCGCACCATGATCCGCCAGGACGCAACGCGCATCAACCCCAAGCGGCGCGCCGTTCTCGACCACCGAAAAAAACAGTTCGCAACGGCGCAATGGCAGGAACACAGCTACCCGCACCGTCTAAACTTTTACCGCGACCCCCCAACGGCAGATATCACGCTCGAGCAGTTCGAGCAATGGGCTATTGACCGGTTACGAAGTTTGTCCCCTCCCCGTTCCATTCCCATCCCCCCCCCCAAATTCGCGATATGTAGTGGCAGTGATGCTAACTCTACCTAGTCCTCGCAGAGATAGAAGCCTGCTCCTTCCGCAACAAAACCCCGGCCGAGACAGCAGCGCACATGAAGCCTCTGATAGACAAATATCTCCCCCTCTCCGCCTCTTCGAGCTCGTCTCCCTCTCTCGCTCTGGAGAGGAAGAAAGACCATTACAGCCACTTCATCCTCCGCCTCGCGTTCGCCTCGACTGAGGACCTACGGCGGCGTTTCGCGCGGGTGGAGACGGCGCTGTTCAGGCTAAGGTTTCAGAGCGATGATGCAAGGGAACGGGGCGAGTTTGTGTCGAAACTGAATCTGGAGTGGGAGGCTGTTGGGGAGTCAGAACGAAAGGAGTTGCTGCCGGAGTTGGTGGCGGCGGGGCAGGGAAGGAAGGCGAGCGAGATGGTGGATGAGGGGTGGTTTAAGGTGGATTGGATGAAGGTCCCTGAGCTGGTCGAGGGACGGAGGGTGTTACTAAGGGGTGGATGGGCATATGTGCCAGGACGGGAGCAGATGAGTATGGTTCTTGCGGAGTTTACAGCCAGGCTTGATAAAGCGCTTGAGGTGAGCCCCTCACCACAATCCAAGCAGAAAGAACCAGACTAACCCGACCTCCTAGCAAACCTCCCGCGCCCTCCCCCGCCTCGACGAAGACGACCGCCTCTCCCCCATCCTCGCCCACCTCTCCTCCACCTTCCTCACCCCTGCCTCCACCGCCCCTTCCTCCATGGCAGCAGGCACCATAACCGCGGCCACGATCCCCTCTCTCATCCCCAACTTCCCGCTCTGCATGTCGACACTCGGTACCACACTGGCCACCACACACCACCTCAAGCACTACGCGCGACTGCAGTATACGCTCTTCCTCAAGGGCCTGGGATTATCGTTGGCGGACTCGCTGCAGTATTGGCGCAGTGGGTTCTCAGCAGTGACGGATGATACGTTTAATAAGGAGTATCGGTATAATATCCGTCACTCGTACGGAGATGTAGGGGGTGATGGGAATAGGCGCGGAGGGGGGTACAGTCCCTTCTCCTGCCAGAAAATACTCACCGAGCACCCCCCCGGACCAGGGGAAGCGCACGGATGTCCGTACCGGCATTACAGTCTTGAGAACCTGACTGCAACGCTGCAGCGCACAGGGGTGACGGATGGGAGTGTGCTGAAGGGGGTGAAGGATGATAGGGAGAAGATGAAGTTCCATATGGCTTGTAACCGGGTGTTCGAGCATGTGCATGCGAGGGAGTTGAAGAGAGCGAAGGAGGAGGGGACGAATTTGGGAGGGGGGGAGACAATTGTGCACCCGAATGAGTATTTTAGGAGGAGTTTTCTGTTGAAGGGTGGGGGAGTGAAGAAGGAAGGTGGGGCTGAGATGGAGGTTGATGGTTAAAAGGTGACTGGCTACGGATGAGGGGGATGGGGCGTTCGGATGGGTGGATTGGGCGGGGAGTATGTAGTGTAATATGGAATGAATGCATGAGGTTCTATATAGGCGTTTCGTTTGCGTACTTCGCTATGTGTTGTGATATATACACTGGCGAGGGAAGGAACGATCGACTGGCTGCCCAAAGGAAGGAACGGCTGGCTTACCAAAGAAAGGGGGAAGGCGTGGATTAGTAATACAAAAGTGAAGGAAGGAACGACTTGCCAAATAAAGGAGGAAAGGAGTGGATTAGTAATACAAAGTGAAGGAAGGAACGACGGACTTGCCAAAGGAATGAACGTTCGACTACCACAAAAAAGGAAAGAAGGGACGAGTGGCTGCAAAGGGAAGGGGCGACTAACTTGCGAGAGGGTGTTAAATGAAAGGTATGATGGCTGCGAAGGGAAGGAACGACTGACTTGACTTCACTATTTTGGTTCGAGTCTCACGAAGCACCAGTATAAGCTTGAAAATTTCATCTATATTCATCGCATTGACTAGCCTTTTCGGATTATATGGTAGCCAAGGCGGCCAAGCCAGAAATCGAAAAGGAGATGAATATTGAGCTCACTGTGAAAACGCTCATGGTTGTACAGTTGCCCCGAACGCCTTTCGCCCGCTAAGAATTTAGATAGGTTGACGATGACGAGGTCCCGAATGGCGAGGGCGTAAGAACGGTGGGCGGTGGCAAGAACGACAAGCGATGGCAAGAACGCCAACTAGCGGCAAGAACGACAAGCATGGGGAGAAAAGGTAATTGTACTGTGAAGATGGTATCAGCGACCCCAACAATAGCGGCGGGTGACTCTTCTTTGTCGGAGTAGTTGTCGGAGTCCGAGAAGTAGTTTATCCCTCACACTGGGCACCTCCGCATACATGGGCTGATTCTTATAGTCCTGTCTCTCTCAGGCCATGCGTCCGGTTTGAAGCGTAGCCCTTGCATGGTTTGCAACCTCTTCAGAGAGAGTGGTGCATAACAAGGGCGGATCATCTGTTAATGATCCCTTGTCGGCGATGGATGGGCAGGTTTTGTTATAGTAGAAGTACATCTCGACAACCTTTGCGGTCTAGAACCGATAATACAGGACATCTAGGTTATCCTTTAGCTGAATTTTGTGCCCGTCGATAGGAGGTAAGAATGACAGGTTTTCAGGTTCGCGGGCGATATTATTTGGGGTGGGGGGGGACCTTATTTGATATTCTAGGAATCTAGATACACGACGGGAGGCCGGCGGATTGGATGGGGTGGAGGTGAGAAGTAGAATAATGAGTGGACTACTAAAGAAAGCAACGGACATATTCACTAAAAAGAAATTCTAATATCTAGCTACGTACAAACTTACTCCCTCTATTATCCACCATTACATCTACTGCTATTTCTATGTTCTTATATTTAGCAGATACTTTGTTGTTTGCTAAGCACCTTCTCTAAGTTTATTAAAATTAGAGCTAAGCGCCTTCTCTAACTCTCTGCTAAAATCAGGGCATATAGTAGGGAATAGGCGTTAGAGCTAGATTAGGGAAGCACTACATTAGATGGCACGAGACTTAATTACATTATAGAGGCAGAGTTAATTACACAAATATCATATACTTAACGGCATTAACCACTAGCGAGACGTGGTCTATTTAAGACTATACTGTTTTATAGTAGTGTCTCTCCTATATAGTCTAGTAATACTCAATTTAAATTTCCAATACCATGTGGATAAGTAGACCGTTCACGCGTATATTCTCGGCGTCGAGAAAGATGCCGCGAACCATTCGGGGGGGAAAAAAGAACTCATCTGTTCCTTCTCTTGAAAATACCAACATGGTATGGGGTATATCACAGATTTTTTCTAACGACCAGGCCCTTATCCAATATACACGGGCAATTTACTCCCATGCCACTCAGCCGGGAGCACGTATTTAGTTGGCACAACCCGGTGAAGATGGTGCCAGCAAAACGCCCGAAAGATCATCGTAATCCACGCATCAGTAGCCTTCTCCTCGTCCCAATCAGTGCAACTGGCAACCCGCTCTGCAACTTCTGGGAGATTGACCCAGTACGCATCCATCGCCTTCTCGAGCCAATTCCGATTGCCAAAAGTTGCAGCCCTCGTTCCCTGATACTCCGAGCCGTCGAAAGTTCGGACGGCCATTTTAATATGCTCGTTAACGAGCTTGCTATATGGAAAGTTATCTAGATCGGTGGTAAAATTGATGCGGTGCAGGTAGTCCTCGGCAAGGTCGAAGTACTTTAGTACAATGGCCCGATAGTCCTGTACTGGAGCTTGCGTCGTAGTAGTTGCTCCGTTTGATCTATGCTCCGTCGCCCACTCACTGTCTCTAGATTGCCAGTAAACTTTCCAGTCAGTCTGTAGCACTTGGACCCAAGATAGGACCTCTTCCATTTGAGGCGAACCACGTCTATTTTGAATAACGTGGAGTGTAAGTCGTTCCGAAAATACTTTAAGGCCTTCATGCGTGCTCAGCAGCCCTGGATGGTAGGTATGCGGCATGGGAAGGTTATTGAGCAGCGACACCTCGCAAACCATTTTCGGAGCCGTGAGTGATATGATGTCGTTACACCCAGGTAACCAGCCCCGGCGTTTCCCCAACCTCATCTCGTTTTCTAGTATATATGTGAGGCTAGAAATGTGGTCGTATTCGTCATCTATTGATTCCAGATACTTGACTATATTCTCAATGTTTCCAATTGGCTGGTCACGACACGACAAGTGGGCATTTCCAGGAACAATGCCAAATAAGAGATTATTGACTCCCGAGATTGGCAGATATAATGTCCGCGTGGGGTCGAGAGCGGCGTGATATCTGTACTGTACTGTGGCGTCGGTGACTCTGTATTCGAGAACGGTTCCAACTGACCTCACCATACGACTAACTATCAGATTCCCATTGCCCTCAGCTCTAAGATTGCCCTGAGCAGGGTCAAACTCCTTCCACTCCATACCCAGTCGTACACTAGAGTTCCCCATTACTATCATGTAGAATATACTTGGGGGAAGGGGAGGGGCAACTCACGCTAGAGTCGCAATATCGGAAACAGTAGATACAAAGGTCGCACAATATCCGGTGGCTATTGCAGGTCAACAAGTGATTTTGCGTGTCGGTACTATCTGTCGGCGTTTTACCATAAAATCCCAAGACCGCTCATGGATCCTGATGCACTGAAGCGTTGGCTTTTCGTTGCGAATACTTATTCCATTTTCTTGCGCCTGGAAGAGTATCGAGGCGAGCACACTCCTTGTATATACTCTATCCATCTGTACTTGGGCCAGACATAGCTGATTCAGGAGCGTGACCCAACACACCATCTCCCCTCCTTCTGCCAGCCATCTCCGCTCAGGGGAAGTCGACCAGTTCTCTTCAGGGGACAGTCTGCTTACCGCGTACCTCTTCTCCAGATTAGGCACGCTGTGTTTCGACCGATTCTCCTTCGCCATCGGCGTCTCTAATTCCCTCATTAGGGCATTGTCGATTGGATCCACCGAGATGCTAGGAACATAGTATATCGTCTCAAAACGAAACTGTCTCCACCTCCATTTTAATCTCGTTCTGTTGCCCCAAGCGCCCATAACACTCGTTTGACATCGTCGATATCCGTCCGCTGTAGCGAAATACTGTTGCAATAGTTGCCCCATGGTGGTTAGGAGGGCGACGAGGGAGATAACTAGAGCAACAATGGCCACGACCGCATCAGAGGCCATAGTCGCCAGATGTTTCTTGCGACTGACTGAGAAGCTAATATCAGCCAACTACAATAGCGCCAGCAAAGTATATCGAATAGTTTATATGTGAAGTTCGACTGTAGGTCCGCAGAGACTTTTGAGGGTTACACTCAGCCTCGTTGCGTCCATTATAGGTTAGCCTCCTTTTTGTCGCCGTGTTCACGCACCTACCCTACCTGTTGCCGATCTCAAGCCCGATACAAATTCCCATTAGAAGAAACTTCGAAGCAGTCTCATTTCGCAAACATCTCCCCTCCAGACTGCTGTGGGCCCAGTTCCAGCGCTTCCGCGCAGTCCAGCTTTTGCTCGGACAAAGGCTTCCAGCAATGTAGATGACCACTTTGTGAAAAAATACCAATTAGATAGGGGGGTGGTTTGGGAGGGTTATTGGTGTTGGTTTTGTTCTTGCTGTCGTCCCTTTCTTACTGTTGCCTCCTTTCTTGCTGTCCCTTCACAACACCACCCCGTTAAAAATCAACAGCACCCACACTGACACTCCCCATCATCACCGAGTCAGCGGGAAGGCAGGAGGGGCGTATTAGCTACAAACACTGCTTGTAGTGCGGTTGTAGGGTTGAGGAATAGAGAAGATGTCGTGGGGTTATAACTCCTTTCGTAGGTGAGGTAGACAGGGAGGGGTGGAGGGAGGTAGGGAGGGTGGGAAGGGTGGTGGGGAGGTAGTTGTGGTATGTTTAAACATCATCGCACCTCTATTTCCGCCAACCCCAACCCGTTGCCCCTCCCTCTATATTAAAGCTCTCACGTCTTCCTCCCTCTAGGAAACAAAATCGATCAAACTCGACAACGATACCAGAAGTTATACAGTTAACAGTGGGTTTTTTCTTACTGCTGGTGTTGTTCTTGCCATCGCCCTTTCCCACTGTCGCTTCTTTCTCACCGTCACCCTTCTCTCACCACCCCTCGACCCTCCAACT
>LMYD01003065.1:0-21837 GCA_001630595.1 Pseudogymnoascus sp. BL308 | reverse complement strand
GAGGTGAGGGGACGCGTTGGTGGTGAGTGGCAGGTGACATGTATACGCGTTGGTGTTGAGATGGAGGGGGTTGGGGCATACGCGTTGGGCTGGTTGGGAATCTATCATTCACTGCTACTACTACTGCTGGGGGGGCATACGAGCAATCCAGGGAGATGAGAAATTGGTGGTGGGGAGGAGATGGGTTGGGAGATACGCGTTGCGTTATATTGGTATTGGATCTATCGTATCGTACACTGTTGAGGATGCACACGAGCAAACCTCCTCGCAAGCCCAGCAAAATGAGAAAACTTGCTCCCCCTCCCTCCCATTCACCCATCATGCACCAAAGCGAAAACATCGATATCCACCTACGTAACCCTCCTAACTACCAACCAACCAGCCGGTGCTGCGATTTCATCTCATCTCATCTCCCCCGATCCCTCCACCTTCCCGATCAAGACCGAGCATGGGAGTAGGTAGGTGGTGGTGCTACGTCCAATACCGCGTCCAGATATTTTTCTCCTCTTCTGTGCCGCGGAACTGCAGGGGGAGGTGAGCAAGGTTCGTTATAATGCGTCACGTCATACCCCCTCTCCCTTTCCCCGGGGGGGACACGAGGAGGGAAATTGGAAATCGGAACGGGGACGGACGGGGAGGATAAGGGGAGGGTAGGGGAGGGTGGAAGGGGGGACGGGAAGGATAAGAGGAGGGTAAGGGGTAAGGAGGTTGGGGGAGGGAGGACGGGAAGGGTGAGGGCTGGGCAAGGGGTAAGGAGGCTGGGGGAAAAGGGGAGCGGGAACGGGAACGGGAGGAGGAGGGAAAGGGGAAAGGGGAAAGAGTGGGATTAAAACGTACCTGGAACTTCACCTCGACAATCTCCTTAAACCCCTCTTCCAGCGTCGGGGGTTTATACTTGGAATTAAAAGACGTAAACGCGATAGTCGGCAGTATCGCTCGTTTCTCCGGGTTCATCTGTACGTAACGAGTTAGCCATCAGGTGCCCTTTGACAAGTCTTCTGCACTCCATTCATCCCCAGCCATGGCCCAGCTAGATAGGGTGCGAGAACTGAAAAAAAACGGGGGGACAGGAAACAGGAAACAACTCATCACCCACCTCCAAATTCAACGCCCTAACAACATCATTATGCCTACAAACCCCCCTCCCCGCCAAAAACATCACACTCCTAATCTCCACCCCCATATCCCGCGCAAGCTTCACCCAATGCGCCCTCGTCGCCTCATCAGGGTTCGTAGCATCGATCGCGACCGATTTGCCCTCTTCGAGAGCTAGCCGCGCGGTCTTGAGGCATTTGTCGCGCGTCTTGAGGAGGTCTTGGTTTATGCGGATGTAGCCGTGGGGATGGAGGTGGGCGTGGTAGAAGGTTGATTTGCCGGAGGCGGGGGAGCCTGTGAAGAGGATCTGTGGGGGGTGTTAGTGGGGGGTTGGTTGATGGACAGGAGGGAGAGAAGGGATGGGCTGGACGTACGATTTCCTGCTCACTCGACTTCACAAAAGGAGGCACCACTACAAATCCATTAGCACATATTCCTCCAACCTCCAGCAGTAGACCACGAACCAGCGTCGGCAGCGGCCAGATCGAGGTAGTCCTTTGGCTGGAAGGCACGGGTGAACTCCCTCGGTTCCTCGTCCAGGAAGTACTCTTCGGGGGTGAGGAAGAGGATTCCTACGTTATCGCCGAAGCCGCTGGTGAGTTGTGTTAGCAAAGGGTACGGTAAGTGAGAAGTGGGTGTTAGATAGAGGTTAGCAAAGGGAAATGGGGCATACCGATCCGTATCCGCAAAGTCCTCTTTTAACCCCTTCCCAGCTATACGGCCCGCGGCATCGCCTACGAAGAAAGATTGCTCCATGTCCACGGTTGAGGGGGTGAGGTTGTAATCTTGGAGAATCTCATCCCACATCCCCGTCCGCGGCTTTCGGAAGTTATCAAACTGCGTTGCGGCGTAGAGGGTAGTTGGGATATCGAGTTGGCGTAGGATAGACGATATCTTGCCCTTCCACTTCTCCAGACGGCCTTGATGGGCTATGGGGGTTTTGCGGTCAGGGTGCAGGTTTATGGCGCCTTGGTTGCTGATTATCACTACTATGAATCTGGGGGGGCGTTAGTACGGAGCCGAGGGGGGAACGGGGAGGTTACCCTTCTTCGTGGTGGAGCTTTCGCAGCAGGAGAGGGACGTTGGGGTGCCACCACTTCCAGTCTCCGGCGTCGAAGACGAATCGCTTGCCGGAGATGGACGTGACGAGCGTCGAGTCCTGGGAAAGTTAGTACGGGCGAGGCAACTCTTGAAAGGGGACGTACCAGGTCAAAGGCTGCGATCTTCTTCTTGGGAGCGGCGGGAGAGGCACCATTTGACGTGGTGGATGTGCTTGGAGGGACATATTTGCCGACGATGAGAGAAGTTGGCGTGTCTTCATTCACGGCCCTTTCTGACCAGGTAATCGGCTCTGGGGGCTTCTGGGAGGTTGGCTTGAAGAATGAGGAGACGGCGTCTTCTGTTTTGCAGTTAGGATCAAAATTCCATCAGCACTTCATGGACCAGGACTTACTCGTAGTTTTGGACTGAACCTTCCGCTTAATAGGGGGTGGAGAAATAGGCTTGTCGTCTCGATCATCATTCTTCCTCTTCGGGTCACGGCCAGACGAAGACATGGCGGCAAGTTGTGTCTACGGACGTTAACGGGGTACAATATCTTTAATCGTGCTGATCGATGAGGATATATTTAAGATAGTAAAAGCAAATAAAACCTACTACTCGCAGCAGTGGGAAGGGTGTTTTAAGGCAGCCTGTCCGTCTTTGTCACGACAGCAGTACTCGTCCTGAAGTGCGGGACCACGTGACAAGCATAGCAATTACTTTATCCCTTTGTCGGATTCAAGGTCTGTTTCGTTTAGTATCCGGATTTAGAGTCTGATTGAAAGAGTCTTGGGTTTTTGGCTGTTTTGAGATATTTGACGTGAGCGGACGCGTAAAGCGCGACTTAAAGGGTGGCATCACGTGATATAAATGGAATTACTTTGTCCCTTTATCATATTCAACAGAAAGCTTTATTCATTTCCAGACTTACAGTCAGATTGAAAGAGACTCGATTATTTGCTATTTTAAAATATTTTCTGTAAATGGACGTCGAGGTCGCTGCAAAATCACAATCACATGAGTCACCCACCTTCAGTTTTGTGTGCGATAAGCAACCCCGGATTACAGCGGGACACAGCGGCTTCGGACGGGAAGCTAAACCGCCCAACCCCAATTCCAGCGTCACAATAAATCCCCCCCCCCCCGCGAACAATTGATAAGCCAACCACACTCCCAATTTACCAAATTCCAGACCAATTCCACCGCAATCATGGCAGCTCAAGAAGTGAGGACTCCCGGCAGCAAGCCCGGCGGCACCATGCTCTGGGGAGGACGATTCACAGGTATGCGCTCTTCCCAATAACTTTTTTTGTTGACTCGCTTGACTCACATATCGGTGCGCAGGCGGTCTGGATCCCCTCATGGTCTCATACAACGAGTCGATTTACTACGATCGCGCGTTCCACACGCAGGATATCCTGGGCAGCATTGCGTGGGCTCGGGGCAACCACAAGGTTGGGATTCTCAGCGATGCCGAGTTCAAGGCTATCGAGGAGGGGTTGAAGAAGGTCGAGGCTGAGTGGCTGGATGGGACGTTCAAGATCATTCCGGGAGTGGATGAGGATATCCACACTGCCAATGAGCGCCGCCTTGGTGAGATCATCGGAAAGGACATTGGAGGCAAGCTCCACACCGGCCGCAGCAGGAACGAGCAGGTCGCTACGGATATGAGGATGTGGTTGCGGGACGAGCTGAGGAAGATCGAGGTCTTCCTAGTTGACTTCCTCAAGGTTGTCGCTGCTCGTGCGGAGAAGGAGATTGGCTTCGTCATGCCCGGTTACACCCATCTGCAGCGCGCCCAGCCGGTGCGATGGAGTCACTGGATGCTGTCGTACGGTCTTGCGTTTGCCTCGGATCTCGAGCGTCTGCGTGAGATTATCTCCCGTGTCAACCGCAGCCCACTTGGATGTGGTGCCCTCGCGGGTAACCCATTCAACATTGACCGTGATGCTATGGCTAAGGAGCTCGGCTTCGAGGGCCTGATGTGGAACTCCATGGGTGCGGTCGCTGACCGTGACTTCGTCCTCGAGGCGATGCAGTGGGGATCGACCTTGATGTCGCACATGTCTCGTTGGTCTGAGGATCTTATCGTCTACTCGACTGGCGAGTTCAGCTTCGTCAGGCTGGCGGATGCGTACTCCACCGGTAGCTCGCTGATGCCGCAGAAGAAGAACCCCGACAGCTTGGAGCTGTTGAGGGGTAAGAGCGGACGTGCGTTCGGCCAGATGGCCGGGCTCATGATGACCCTGAAGGGTCTGCCCAGCACATACAACAAGGACTTGCAGGAGTCCGTTGAGCCAATGCTGGACCACGTCAAGACTGTTGGCGACAGCATCCAGATCGCAACTGGTGTCCTCTCGACCCTCGCTGCCAACTCGGAGAAGATGAGGGCTGCCCTCGATGGCTTCATGTTGGCCACTGACTTGGCTGACTACCTTGTTCGCAAGGGCGTTCCGTTCAGGGAGACCCACCACATCTCGGGCCAGGTCGTCGCCTTGTCGGAGAAGACAAACACACCGATGGAGAAGTTGACATATGAGCAACTGGAGTCTGTTGATGCCCGCTTCAAGCCGGATGTCAGCGAGTGCTTCGATTTCGAGCGCTCGGTCGAGATGCGCACTTCCAAGGGTGGAACTAGCAAGAAGTGTGTCCTGGAGCAGATTGAGGTCTTGAAGTCGATGCTGGCTTGAAATGTGAAATGATATTTATGTTGGGAGTTGGAAGGGAAAAGCGTGGGACACCAAAAGTTTGTCGTAATATCTAGACCTACAGTATTTGTGCGGCCCAAAGGCTTTCATAGGGGCTGTGATAATAGCATTAATTACGAGAAATAAAAAATAATGACTGTTAGTTACCATATTTTATGTGCCTATTTGATTTTTAGTTGTTTTTGAATATTTTGGATATTTTCCCTGAATAAACAAACGTGGTCACCACGAGATCACATGAGTAAACCACCTTATTTACCAACAACTTCGTGACCACACAGATCAAAGCTTACCCCTATACCCAGTTTAGCAACACCCAGCCTGCAATGCACGAGCTCTTCCTCACAGCCGCCGTGCCCGGCGAGCATGTCAAAGAGGCGCTCAAAATCCTCCAGGGCTTGTGCGCCATGCCACCCGCCCACAGGTACCAGCGAGTTCTCACATACGAAGGGCCCAACGCACAGCTGGTGCCTATCCCGGCGGTGAGGGTGCAAAATAGACGGCCTCAGGATAGGGAGGTGTGGAATGAGTTGAATAAGCAGCTGGTTAGGCAGTCGCACTATATCACGCTCGCATACGCGACGGAGAAGGGCGAGTTTGGCATTGGTGCGGACGTGGGGGCGGTGGAGGGGCAGGCAGTCGAGAAGCCGTGAGTTTACGATCCATGATTACAGAGACGGATCGGATTTAACATGTTTTATAGGCTCATTGACTTGGAGGAGGCACGGGGGACGCTGCACTTTTTTGATTACCCAGACCCCCCGCACCCGTCACGGCCTGTAAACAGCCGGCTCGTTATTCACATCCCCGACGAGCCAAAACTGCCCTCACTGCTACGGAGCATCAAGTATACGTGAGTTAGCAATGCGTGGCACCATGAAAGCATGAACCCTCTAACACAGCTTCCCAGACACCACTCGGAGAGCCTGCGTGAAATCTACAACTTCTACAGGGACAACGTTACATTCACGCTGTCTCGCGAACTCCAACGGAAGCCGCAGGATGGCGTGATGGAGACGGAGGGCGGCGTGCCACAAGCTTCATCCGACATCCGCGATTACATACCCTTTGACGGGGAGAACAAATGGGCCTTGAAGGCCTCGGTGGAGGTTACGGACGAGAAGGAAGGTCCCCTCGTGCAGAGAGGCATTGAGGAGCTTCTCAAAGTGCAGAGTGACCTGGCGGGCCTCTACGAGTTCTCGATACTGGATAGAGCGGTGCTGGATACGAGAGTGCCTGCCTTCCTTGAGCAGTTACGGCGGAGGTGAAGGAGGAAGTGGGATGAATTACAAATGATATCAAGTCACATGACTTCCTTTGATGAAGCCATACATGTTGCACTACTCTGCTCTAGGAGGGGGGAGCCGAGCGGAGAACGGAGAACGGAGAGCGGAGAACCGACCGGAGATCAATATGCAATATGTAATGTAATGGTTGGTAGAAGTAGAATTGAAAAGTCAAATAAAGCTTACTTTTAGCGGAAGGCGAAATACAGTACTTGCTGCACCATAATGCGGAGTAAGGACGCGGAGTACAGGACAGCATCCGCCGTAGTGCGTAGCGATGGCGGCACAATGTGTACAGATAGCACAGGATGGCACCACCCTCAGACACAGATGGCACCACTCTGGCAGCACCAAGCCCCGTCCAAAGCGCTTAATCCGTCGTTTAGGTATTTGTAAGTATGTAATGGCTTGAAAAAGGTTGAAAAGGTTGAAAAGGTGTGGCGTTGGTGTGGAGGGCTTTGGTGGGAGCTGCTGCTGTTCCTTGCCACATCGGAATCTTTAGGCTGGGATCTTAGTGACTTTTGGCGACTTTTGGCTGCATTTGTTGGATTTTCCCGGGTTGAACCGGTATCGGTGTCTTGGAACCCCGATAGCTCCGTCGTCCCCGGGCAATAATTTAAGTTATGAGATCGCGTAGTCGCGCCGCCCTATCAGAAAAATCACGTTCGTGGTTCAGGGCCCGAACACCCACCTTGTTCTCCGCAGTATAACACACCACATCCCTTCAACCTTTCCCCCTCCTTCACGAGCATCCCCAGGCCGAGCAATTGATCCTTCTACAAACATCACATATCAATCAGCTCGTGCTCCTCTCGCTCCTACACATCCAAACCGCCATCCTTCGCTCCCTCACAATCCCTCAACAAAAACCCTGAAACCCCCCAAACTCAACAATCAACAACATGTTCAAGACCACTCTCTCCCGGGCAGCGGCTCACGCTGAGCGTCAGCCATTAATCAAGTTCCTGGGCAAGCGCACAATCCCAGGTATGTCCAACTCAGCTCCCTGACATCTTATCATCCATCTAACAATTTCCCAGCCTCCGTCGACCACACTCCCTCCGTCCACCCAGCCTCCCCCTCCTCCGCCCTCCCCGGCCAGGGCTCCCCCTCCTTCTCCGCCTACCGCCAGCACGCCCAGCAACACGGCCCCCTCGGCCGCAACATCCGCAGCGACAGCTCCGTCGGCTCGGTTCCAGGGCGTGACTTCGGCCCCGTCGCCGCCGCCCAGGGCGAGTTCTTCGACCGCAGCGAGCTGCCCGCCCGCTTCCGCCGCAACCCATACACCGAGGCGGAGATCGAGGCGATCGAGACCGGCGGCGCTACCATGGTGTGCTGAGGCGCCACATGAGGTGCTGGGTGCTGGGGATTTTTTACTGAGTTATTTTTTGAAAACTACATGGGGCGTCAATACCCTCGGGATACAAAACACCACTTTTTTTTACTTTACGTCAAGCGAATTGTTGGGATGGGAATGGGAGGGAGCGAGCGATGGCCGGGCGGCCTGGAAGGCTGCTGGAGGCCGGGGGGGGATTATGATACAGGTTTTGATCAGGTTGATACTTGGGCTGGATACTTGTAATGAAATAAGAAGACCCAAGAAACCTGTCGACGGGCGAGTCCCGGAGGGGTCTTCAAAATGTGGCCATAGGAGCTACACAACTGTTCGTTATCTATATAACGACAAAT
Organism: Pseudogymnoascus sp. BL308; assembly: GCA_001630595.1. NCBI lineage: Eukaryota > Fungi > Ascomycota > Leotiomycetes > Thelebolales > Thelebolaceae > Pseudogymnoascus > Pseudogymnoascus sp. BL308. The sequence goes on along the minus strand of LMYD01003065.1, from coordinate 14,018 downwards.
AAAACGAACTATAAACATATAACATCTTACTTCTCGTTTGAACTTCGTGACTTCTGGCCTTTAGGAAGCCGTGCGTTCATCTACCTAATGCTCCCTGACATAGGACGCATGTGGAAACGAACTATAAACATATATCGTCTTGCATCTAGTTTGATCATCGCGACCCCAGCCTCTCGGAAGCCGTGCGTTCGTCTACCTGTCGCTCCTTGACCCCGGACGCATGTGGTAGGTTGACTCGCATGTGACGATGCAGCCTTGCCCCAACCAGGACACCTTGACAGCATCGCCGGCTTGCAACCCTGTCCAGCCTCAACCCGATGCGAGTCTTCCCGCGCACCCATTGGCATCCCTTCCCCCAGCCACAAGCACAAGCATTTGGGCGTATCGGGGTCCATCGTCGGGTCAACCCTCCCTCTCCCGGCGTTTAGTAGCCAGTCAAACCCTCCTCTACCCCCCGGGTTTTCCCCGCTCCTCTTCGGAATTCCGAAACCAGTGAATAGAGTTTCAATGCCTTGCCTGCAATATATTCACATCCTCGATGCTGCTATCCGCGCTTCCGCCCCCAACCTGTTGGCCGAGGTTGTCCCCGAGACCTGCCAGCAACGAGCTGTCCTCCCCGACTAGCCGTTCGATAATCTTCACTTTGGCATGTGCCCGCTTGAGACGGTCGTCAAAGTCGGAGACTGCGTCTTCTGTGTTGTCGGTTGAAAGACTGGCCGGCTCGCTCAGGGCGTAGAGGACGCGGATGTGCTTCTCCAGGCGTGGGTTTGTCAGTGCCGGGAGGGTTGTACCTTGCGGGACTGAGGCCGCGGTGTGAGGCTCTCCGTCTTGAACTTCGACTGCGGAGGCAGGCTTGTTTGGCATATCGCCTTGGGGGAGGCGACCTGCCCAGACGACGGATCGGCCGTGTAATCTTCCTGCCTCGACGAACTTCTCGAATCCCTTCTCTAGTCCGAAGACGCGGCCTTCTATTTTCCCAGCTTTGGCGCCTTCAGTGCTCCCAAGTTGGTACCCCTCGTCGTAGAATTTGTCTTCCAGGCCCAGGAGATCGTCAAACGGGTCTGAAGCCATCTTTGTATAGATTTTGCCGTCTCGCTGAGATTATAGAAGTCGCCGATAGTAACTGTAACTGAAATGGCTCGAGATTTTGAAAGTTTAAATCAGTAAGCGTATAGAACTATTTTGGGCAACTTTTCCTCAAGAAGCTGTATTTACGGCAATCTCTCAGGAACATTTCCGCAAAGAGCAGCTTGAGGGCGTCATAGAGGGGCACCGCCCTTACTACAAAATTCGGACCGCATTAAATGTCGTGCACTGACTCACTGGAAAATTACCCCACCATAAAAATTTGATGACTAAGCGCGGGAAGGCTGGATTTCCAACTGAACCCCGCGTATTTTATCATTTCAACCATCACCGCAACATCAACATCAACATCAACGAAATATGGCCTCGACAACGCCCATTCTCCCTAAAAAGGGCCAGAGGAATATACTGGTTACGAGTGCCCTCCCCTACGTAAACAACAAGCCTCATTTGGGAAATGTCGTTGGTAGTGTCCTCAGCGCGGACGTGTACTCGAGGTTCAGCAAACTGAGGGATAGGCCGACTCTATTCGTCTGCGGCACCGACGAGTACGGGACAGCCACCGAGACGAAAGCCTTAGAGACAGGCCAAACCCCGAAGGAGCTCTGCGACGAATTCCACAAGGTCCACAAAGATATCTACGACTGGTTTGAGGTGGGATTCGATTACTTTGGCCGAACGACTACCGAACAACAGACCGAGATTGCTCAGGATATCTTTGTAAAGCTTCACAAGAATGGATTCCTGGAGGAGCGGACAACTACGCAGCCCTATTGCGAAAAGCACGAGTCGTTCCTCTCGGATCGCTTCGTGGAGGGCACATGCCCGAAATGCCAGTATGAAGATGCTCGTGGCGATCAGTGCGACAAGTGCGGCAGCCTTCTGGACCCATTTGAGCTCATCAACGCACGCTGCAAGGTCGATGGAGCTACCCCGGTCCAACGCGATACTACGCACATGTTTATCCGTCTTGACAAGCTTCAGCCAGAGATCCAAGAGTGGTTCACGAAGTCCAGCCAGGAGGGTGGATGGCCCCAAAACGGAGTCAGTATCACTAAGTCGTGGTTTGACAAGGGATTAGAAGGGCGCAGCATTACTCGGGATCTCAAATGGGGAACACCTGTACCACTGCCTGGTTATGAGAATAAGGTCATGTACGTTTGGTTCGACGCATGTATCGGATATCCTTCCATTACAGCGTGCTATACAAACGAATGGGAGCAATGGTGGCGTAACCCAGAAGACGTGGAGCTCTATCAGTTTATGGGCAAGGACAATGTCCCTTTCCACACTGTTATCTTCCCAGGCACCCAATTCGGCACGAGAGACAAGTGGACCCAGCTCAACCATCTTTCCACTACGGAGTACTTGAACTACGAAGGTGGAAAATTCTCGAAATCCAGAGGCGTTGGCGTTTTTGGCGACACTGCGAAGGATACCGGCATCCCTTCATCGGTATGGCGTTACTACCTGATGGCAAATCGACCAGAGACCAGTGACACCCAGTTCGAATGGAAGGCGTTCATTGCAGCAAACAACAGCGAGCTGCTCAACAACTTTGGAAACTTTGTTAACCGTCTTGTCAAATTTGTAAACGCAAAATGCGGCGGTGTTGTTCCAGAATTTTCTGCTTCCTATACTGATGAGACTTTTGACTTCCCAGCATTCATTGAAAGCGTCAATACCCACCTCGGAGAATATATTGCGGATATGGAGGCTGTTAGAATTCGCGCAGGACTCAAGAAGTTCATGGAAATTTCCGCATTGGGCAACAACCTCTTGGCTGGCCGTCTTGATAATGCCAACTTGACAGGTAGCCCTGAGAGGACACACACTATCATTGGCTTGGCTCTCAACCTCGCATACCTCCTTGCGTCTATTTCGTCGCCATTTATGCCAACCACTGGAGCCTCCATTGTCAAGCAGCTCGAGATGCCCCTATTATCGATTACCGACAAGTGGGATCCAGAGGCCCTCAAGAGCGGCCACAAGATCGGCAAGGCCGAGTATCTGTTCACCAGGATCGATGATAAGAAGGAGGCTGAGTGGAGAACCAAGTATGGTGGTACTCAGGCCTCAAGAATTGCTGAGGAGGAGGCTAAGGCTAAGAAGGCTGCGGACAAGGCCAGAGATAAGGAGAGGAAGAAGGCAAAGAAGGAGGCTGCTAAGGCTGCAGCTCCCGCCGAAGGGGGGCTTAAGACTGAACTTCCTCTTCGCGGCGTCACTGCCGAGGAACAGGCGCCTCCACCAGCGGCAGCTCCATGATTCGAATGCCATGACGAATAATGACGATGCACTGTCGGCGGCGGCGTTGGGATGTTTTAACGAGCGGTGTGGGGAATATGGCAGAGTTATGTATCATTTTTTGCGAGACTGAGGTGGTAGCGAGGCTCCTTTTCAACATGAGAAGCTAGATCTGATTGTGAAGCTCCATAGCCTAAATTTACATTTGTCTTTTAAGTACAGTTCCTGGTTCGGGAGATTCTCGTAATACCCAACCACCCTATCCAACGCCGGGCCACCCTAATACTGTACATCTATGTTTACATTACTCTATACAAGACCAACAGTCTTCGCGGCTCTCATCTTCCAGCCTTCAAAGCTGTTGAGCTTTGGCCTCACATCCAAGTAGAAGCTCAGCTTGCCATTATTTTTACCCTCGTCTTTGCCAGCATAGAAGTCAATGATGTACTCAACCTTCTTGCCGCACCTATCAACAATCCAGTCGTGGCGATCGAATGGCGTAGTATACCCCAACAGACTGTTGAAGCGTGCCTTGGGAGACATAGATGTCGAGAGCCCCAAGAATGAGTGCAGCCTAGGGCCTCCGCATTTCTCGTCAGCTCCATATGGTTTCTCCCATTCCTTGATTTCTTTCCATGCCCGCTCGTTTACTGCATTGTGTATCGGTACGATGGTCTTCATCTCTTTAGGATCGCTCGAGTGACCCTGCAACGACTCTGTTAGAAACCTCGTTCATTTCGATCCCAATGTACATACCTTTCGCTTCATTGCGTCAAAGAACATCTTCTCTGAAGGGTATATCCAGTTCCCGCTCGCACTAACTCCGCTCTCCTTCTCGCTATTCGCCGGCTTCGACCCTTCGGTGTCGTCGACGGGCGATGCGCGAGGGATTGTCGAGACCACGCGCTGCGTACCAAGCCCAGTCGACACGGCCGCCACATCCGCAGGAGGTGTCGAGGAGAAAAATCGCGCGAATAGCCCCGGCTGCGCCGGAGGAGCCTGGCTGATATCTTCGGAATCGCAGGCATTGCCTTTCTTTGCGTCGCCGGCTCCTTTCGCTGCGCCGGGGAACGACGCTGTTGGGTTTGCTTTCAACCACGCGGCGCGGGTCTTGTCGTCAACGGGGCACACCTCAGCGGGCGCCTCTGCCTCTGGCGTTTTGCCCATGTTTGCGTATGTGAGTCGGGATTCTTCGAAGCGCGCTGGGGGAGACGAGAAGATGGCGACAGAGCATCATTAATAATTTTTGGCCCTGCACGGTTGCTCCCGCTACTGATGTCCGATTGGTCTGGCCCCAAAACCACAACCCAATGCATTTACTTCTCACCGCCTTCAACCCCTCACCCTTTCCAACAACCCCTCTATTGCAACCCCTTTCAATCCTCTTCATCAGCATTCAAATTTACTCAAAATGGCCGATTCTACAGTCTACCAGGCTAGCACCACTGCGCCTGTCAACATTGCCGTCGTCAAGTACTGGGGCAAGCGTGACGCCAAATTAAACCTCCCCACCAACTCGTCCCTCTCCGTAACCCTTTCCCAATCCGACCTGAAGACTCACACCACCGCCGCCTGCTCTTCTTCCTTTGGATCCGACGACTCCCTGCTCCTCAACGGCTCGCCACAGGATGTCACAGGCGCACGCACGCAAGCCTGCTTCCGCGAACTGCGCTCCCTCCGCGCCGCCCTCGAGGCCGCCGACCCATCTCTCCCCAAGCTCTCCACATTGACACTGAAGATCGTGTCCGAGAACAACTTCCCCACCGCCGCCGGGCTCGCCTCTTCCGCTGCCGGATTCGCTGCCCTGGTCCGCGCAATCGCCGACCTGTACCAGCTCCCAGCAACGAAGACCGAGCTTTCGAAAATCGCCCGCCAGGGCTCTGGCTCAGCATGCCGCTCCCTCTTCGGCGGATACGTGGCGTGGGATATGGGCTCTGCGGCTGATGGATCGGACTCCCAGGCTGTTGAGATTGCGCCGGCCTCTCACTGGCCCAACATGCGCGCGTTGATCCTCGTCGCCTCGGCGGAGAAGAAGGGCGTTTCTAGCACGGCCGGCATGCAGACTACTGTCGCAACATCCGAGCTTTCCCAGCACCGCGTGAAGACTGTGGTGCCAAAGCACATGGAGCAGATGATCAAGGCTGTGAAGGACAAGGACTTTGAGCTGTTTGGCAAGGTTACGATGGTGGAGAGCAACAGCTTCCACGCTACATGCTTGGATACCTTTCCACCGATTTTCTACCTCAATGATACCAGCAGAGCGGCGATCAGAGTGGTTGAGGCGATCAACGAGAAGGCCGGCAAGATTATTGCCGCATATACCTTTGATGCTGGACCAAACTGCGTTATCTACTTCGAGGAGGAGCATTTGTCTGAGGTTGCGGGAGCCATCAAGTCTTTCTTAGGTTCCGTCGAGGGCTGGGAAGGCAAGGGGGCGGAGGTTAAGGCTAGTGATGCGGCGCATTTTGATGAGAGGACAGTGAAGGCGCTGCAGGAGGGTCTTAGCCGCGTTATCTTCACTGGTGTTGGTGAGGGCCCCATCAGTGTCAAGGAGAGTCTGTTGAAGTAGGGGTATAGAGTAGCTATGGCTGAAAGGAGAAGGGGGTTTTGATAAGTGATACCAGCGTTTTAGCATCATTGCATCATGGCAGGTAAATAACGAGTAGACCAAAATATATATGAAATTTCTTGGGCAAGTTGTGCGTAGCAAGGGGGAATCTTTTAATCACTGCAATGGCCCGTGTTTGATCAAGAGTAAGTTTGACTTTTGGTATGAATCGAGAAATAGCCCCTTAATTGCAATTGCAATTATATACAGCCCTTCCAGCCAGCAGTTTATTACACTCATTTTCCACACCCTTCTACCCATTGTCGTTACAATACTGTATATGTCATATAGCATCTATAATTCTTCATCGCCTTCGTCATCATCATCTTCGTCGTCTTCATCCCCTCCACCACCGCCTCCATCTTCTTCATCGCTGTCTTCGTCGCTACTCGACCCGGAACCCTCACTTTCCCCATCAGTGCCAGGATCATAATCCTCTCCTTCAGTCCCCTCATCTTCCTCATCGAATATTTCGTCTCCCAGCTCCTGCTCAGCTTTCTGCAACTCCCCTGAATCGCCCACATCGACTTTCGACCCGTCTTCTCCCTTGACCGTGTTGACCCCCAGCCTCTTGGCCTTCCTCTGATCGGCCATACTAGCATCCTGCAAGCCATGACGCTTCACATACGCATCAATGCCCGCAAAATCCTCCTGGTCGAGCATCCCGAACTCGAACTCCTCTGTTTCCTCCTCATACACCCCATCAGATTTCTTATATCGGACATCGACTTCGATCACCAGATTAAATGTCCGCTGCAGCACGTTGACATAACTCACTGCCACTATTTGCTCCTTAGGAAGGAATATCAAGGGCTTCTTGAATCCCCACAGTATTCCGCCTGGTAGGAAATATAAGTAACCATCCTTGCTGCCTCGGAAGGCCTTCACGTGCACCGCTGGATCATGCGGCTTGTATGCCTCCTTCCCCGCGCTGGAGAAGACCTTCCAGTTAGCTTCGACGATAGAAATGTTACGGCCATTCGCCTTCAGTTGTTGGTTGATGAAGAAGTCGAAGAGCGTCTTGTGCTGATCTGAGACTGCGGATGCTGCACCGAGAGATTTCCCCGAAATACTCCCCGGCTTAGGCGCCGTGGAAGGGATCGTGAGGACGAGTGGGTCAGGCGGGTTTGGCCCATATTGAGCGTGTCGTGGCGTGACAATGTGTGCGTCCTTGAGAAATAAGATGTAGTTGTACTGCTTTTGCGCCTTTTCGGGGACTGTAAGGCAGAATGCGTGGCCTATTCTTTTGTTAGAGTTTTCACAGGCAAGAGCTTCAACTTGGGGAAACTGACTGATGTCCTTCCACGGATATGTTGTCCCAGGGACAATTTCGTCTGTCTTGGGGTCTCGCGCTTGGATATGGTTCTTTGTAAACTCAATCGTGAACTTCTTGCGTAGAGGAACCACCATGGAAATTTCCTTCACTTGTAGTAGCGCCTCATCATTTGCATGGTCGAATCCATTGGCGATTTTCGCCAGCGGTTGAGTGTCGGTGGCTTCTTTCTTAGGTTGGATAGGCAATCCTTCTTCAAGCTTCCGTTTCTTAGACGCCGGGTCCGAGGCTGACGGTTCCAATTCTCGTCGTAAATTGACTATGTAAGACGAGATCTCGTTGAAGAGCTCTGCCCAAGCCGGGGCAGCTGCATTAGGTCAGCTGAAGTCCATACCATGTTGCACTTGTGGATCACGACGCATGAAACAATGCGTTAAGGAGGAGAAGAAATCATATGTATCATACTAGCTGCGGCTTGTATCGCTCCAACGATATCTGGCCTTTCTTTGAAGGCTTGTTCTAGATTTGACTGGTCTAGTGCCCGACTCATGTTGTCGAATTTGTACGTTGTGGCGATTTGCTGGAGGAAAACAAATGCAGCTTGAAATAATGACGCCCTGGCTACGCGCACGGCGCGTCCTTATCGCCGGCCTATCGTACTGTATGTACATTTCCACCATACGATTGACCATGAATCAGAGCAGTACTCGTGCTGCTTAAGGGTCTCAAGCAGACTATGAATAATAGCACTGTTCGGCAACTATAAGGAAAATAAATGATTTAAATCACTTGGGGCTATAATTGTCTCTGCTATTTTCCTAAAAATATAGCTAAAATAAAGATTTATATCAGGTTAAATGCTGGTATCTTGGGAGACAATTAAGGGACAACAGTAACATCGCACGTGCTATCAATAGCTACTACGGTGAGCTATATGCCGTATAGTGCCAACAAATCGTTGGCCCCCGCAGCAGATATATCTTCGACGTCCGCCAAACCCGAATCAAAGTGAGAAGTGCAACAATTAACATAATCTCTTCAAAACAGAGCACTGGAACTATGTCATTCCCCAACATTTATACCCACAGGAAGGTGGCAGATACGGCGTCAAAGCCATGTGATATATGCTTCAAACCGAGCACTAGCGTGCTCGTCGTTCCTGAAAACAAGGTACGCTCGTTATCTGAACAACCTGATGCTATAGCTAATGTTAAGAAGGACTTCTTTTTTGTTTGCCCTGGCCACTTGAAGGACAAGGGCTTCTGCTCTCCGATCATAGATGAAGCTGCAGTGGCTGCTAAGAAGAAGAAGGAGATGGAGGAAGAGGTAGAGCGAGTTAAGAAGGAGTTTGAGGAGAAGCAGAAGAAGAAAAAGGAGAAAGAAAAGAACAAGGAGAAGGAGAAGGATAAGGACAAGAAAGACGAAGATAAAAAGGAGAAGGGCGACGAGAAAAAGGACGACGATACGGTATGAGATGGGATCCTATCACGTGAACTCTTGAAAGCATTACTGACAATATACAGAAGAAGCCAGACACTCCATCACAAGAACCGGAAGAAGAACCCCGAGTTTTTGCCCTCCAAAAGTAATCTACCCCTAATCCCAAGCTATATTTTACGTACATCTAACGTTTCACAGGGCCTTCTACCAGAAACGCCTTGACCGCAAGCGAGCAGCGGAAATAGCGAAACGCAACCGCGAACGCTTCCAAAACCCAAACCTCTTCCCCAGCGTCCCCAAAGACCTCCGTTAAAAAACCATCAGCCCAAGGTCAGCACGTATACGATATACGACAACCCCCACGCCGACCCATTTTTCGCCAGCCCTGCACGTCCCGAAACCGCCGAGGCCTGCACTACTCCGTAACTGCCGCACCTCCGCAGCTTCGACCGGGCTTCGACCGGACATGAAGGTTGTGCATCGTCACCTTCCCATCTCGTCGAGCCGATCCGTCCCAGAGATTGCAACACGCCCTGCTCGCGTGCCCCGCACATGCCCACCACATCGGCGAGACCGAACTGACACGTCAGTGCACACATGCCGCCCCGTCGTCCCATCTAGGCAAATCGTGGTGTCAAGAGGCCGTCAGCACTCTGCTGACTGCATGCCGAGCGACATGGCATCCTTTACGAGGACTGGGATAGCGGGCAAATACACGGGGAATCAAGTACTGTTCTCGTACCGCGGCCATCGAAGATACATCCGCAAACGCGGGGTGGAGCCGTCCCAAAATGAGAGTCTGACAGAACCTTTCTGGAAGTCAGCAAGGCTCCCTCCCTAGGTCACAACCCATGATGACCCCAGACGATCTCGATCACGCAAAAAATTACCAGAATCCGATGGGAAACCGAGCGGCGCTTGCCCTCTTTCGATCCAGCCCTACTCCTTCTCTCGCGCTGATCCATTAACCCTCATCGATCGTCCCAACTTCCCTCCGGCCCCATGAACCACGCCCGTAAGCCGCCACAGCATCACTCATAACTTCCTCCCCTCACCACTCGCGCCCTGCTCCTCTTCATCGTAGCTGACGCCTCCTCGCGCTCGAGCCACACCCGTGCTTAGTGCTTACATTCTCATCCCTCCGTCCTTACGCCACCAGCCAGCCTCGGTAGATTGACTTATAGCAAGACTCCTCATCGCGGTCGGAGCGGTTCTAAACCCCAGTCCAGACTACGTAGAGCCGGGCAAAGATCAGCATAGGAGGGCGATATGCTTATCCGCCGTATCCTGTTGCTTGTGCCGTTTCTGGCCCCCTATTGGCGGCGCCGGACGGTGCAAATGTTAGCCCGCCCGGCGGCTCGGTGACGACACAGTGCCGGTGCATGGCGGGGCGGGGCAGATGGAGATTAAGTAGGGGAAGTTCGGTAGTCCGGAGGCAAGGCGGGGCTGTAAGGCTCATCTCATCTCGATGGAAGGAATAGAAAACGGGGAGAAGAACAACCACATCTGCCGGGGTTTAGGTTTACCAAATGAAATCCTTGTTGGAACGGCTTTACTGCGGATCGAACTTCGGTGTATTTGTCCGCCCCTGTCCTAAACGCCCGCTTCGCCGGCCCTCAGGGGAAGGGTTGGTGGGGCTCTGGAGTTCCTTGATACAGGGCTGACGCGCTGGGTCTTGATACGTTCTATGGAGCTATATGGTAATAGGATGCCATTCTCTTCGGGTCATGTATGGGGGTTTCCGTTAGTTCAATAATCACATGGCAAGCTCTTGAAACTTGGTGCTGTAAATGGCAGTGTAAATGGCATAATTGAGGAGGTTTCTCTATCCCCCTTCGCATTATCTATCCATCCATATATTCATCCCGACACCGACCAAGCCCGTCTCGGTCACCATGCCTCTCTCATCTCTCATGCCCCGTGCTTCTCTTTAAGCACCACACCCCTCACTGCCTATATCACCCAAAATGTATAACCTTCTCATAAATCCCCCCCACAGATTAGCCCTCGACTCCCAGCGCAAAACCGCGCGCTCTTTTAATCCAAATAGCCCTCCCACCCCCCTCGCCCAAAACAAGGCAAGGCCCATATAACATGCTCCAGTATATGCAGTATTCGTCGTTCGTTCGTTAAAGAAGCTGTTGCTTCGTATAGATAGTAGATAAGATGCCAACCAAAAAGACATAAAAACTCCAATATGAATGAATCTCCCTGTTCTGTATGCCGCAACCGTAGCCCTAACAGTCTCGCCTCTGAAAAATGTCTCCCCCCTATAAATTTCGATGCCAAGTTTTTGGTCTGGTCGTCGTGTCTCGTCTACCTTTTTTTTTTATTCCTCCTCCTCGGTGATCCTCGCTACCGGTAGTGGCTCATCCTTCATACATGCGTTTTCGAGCATGTTAGTCCACTTCCCGCTAGTGCCTGCGTGGCTATGCTTGAGATGCTGTCTGAAGTGGTCTGCGCGGAAGAACTTCTTCGTGTGGTTGCACTCGCGGAATTTGTGCAGGTCGACTAGATGCTGGATCCGTGCCTCCCAATCACGCTCCGTTGGCACTCTGCCCTCTTGCCCATTGCTAAGAATCCCTGTCCCACTCCGTGTGAACTCGTCGCCGCAGTAGCCACAGGTGTCTGCATCGTTGGGCGCGGTTGGCGATGTGTGGAATGCATCTACGTACGCCAAGAGCGCGGCGCAGGACCACGAATGACGGCGCAAGTGGAGGGAGTTCTGATGCCTCTCTGCTTCATTCTTGTTCTTGAAGCGGTTCTTGCAATATGCGCACTCGTATTGCTTCTCTGACTCGTGAGCACTAAATATATTATTAGTACAAAATGCGATGAAGAATAACCAGTTTAAAACTTACGTTAATGCCTCCTCCGTGTCAAACTTTTTGGGCTTCTTCGGACAGCAGTCGCACACATATCCGCTCTGGACCTTCAAGATGCCATTTTTCGGCTGGTTGATGGTATCCAGAGTCTTATGAGCAGAAACAATCGGTCTCGAATCAGAGATAGCCCTGTGGGTAAGTCTTGGATGCTCGAGAGGTGCACTGGTAGCAGCCAACGACATGGAAAAGGGCGAGTCGTGCCCATCCATCGTGCGGGGAGAAACAGCGCCAGGGTAATAATGGGCATCGGTAGAATATCCAAGAGGAGAAATTGCGCCAGGTGAACGACCCCCAGGCGAACGACCTCCAGGGGACAGTCGGCCGTAAGAATCAACAGTGCTCATGCTGCTAGCAGCTAGCGAGGGAACAGAATTTAAAGATGCGCTTCGAGGTCCAGATGTAGACGAAGAAGAAACAGATCCATGGTTGGAATGATTCCGTGGAGCTGGCGAGGCACGGGAGGCTTGCTCCCTCCTCCTATACAAATCACTCAAGCTCGTAGCAGTATGTAGTAGTGGTGGCCCATCGTCAACGGGAGGCGATGACGCTCTCCTCTTCTGCCCAGCAGCAGCGCTCAGTGGTTGCCCATCTGATCGCCTCATCCCGTCGTCGATATGAAGGCGTTGGAACCCGGTCTCTTCCATGGGGAAGTCGGACTCATTATCCGTGTAGTGGCTGTTTTGATAAGAATAGCTGACGGTGCTGGAAGCGTCATCAAAATCACGAGTCGTTTGTCTGCTGTATGGCCGTGGAGATTGCTCCATATCATCCCGTTCGCTCGGTGACCTGTGGCCATATTGGGCCCCGTTGCGTGGTCCAATGGATGCTGATCCTCCACTCGCCCACCTAGAAAGAGGACTTTCCAAGGGGCTCAGTTTCGAGTTCATTGCTGGCAGAGATAAAGGCTTCTGGTGGGGTAGCCCATGCGTCTGGCCTAAGGGCGACGACGGCACGCTATCATTGAAAGATCTGCTGAAAGGCGCCCTTCCGTAGCTTCGGGGGGATGTTGAAATATCACCTCCCCTTCTTGAGTTAAGCTTCTGTAGTACGGATTTATCATATGTCTGTGTATTGCTCCGGTATTTCTCGTGTACTGAGCTTTGAAAGCCAGTTCTCCCTGGTACCGAATCTTCATGCCTCGAACTATAGAATCACCAGTATTAGCAAAGTTCTATCGTATTTCAACGGTCTCTCTGTCCATGAAGCCCGACACATAAAATTGAAGGCGCCGCCAATCCAATTCCATGATAGTATAGCAAAACAAGCCCGAAAGACACCACATTAACTTACTTGGTAGAGCTTATGCTTGCGCATGTAGAAAGGCTTGCATAGCCCTCGTCCACCTTCGGGCACGAGTTATTGTATGAGTCGATTCCAGATATGGATTTTATGGTAGAGGCAGAACTCCCACGGCGATATTCGACAGCGTCCATGATTCCATTCCCATAACCCGCAAAGCTTCCGTATAAACTCGAACCCGATTTTACAGAAGATGGTTTTCCCCAGCCATGTTCTTCCCTGGAATTGCTCCATTCCCAACCTGGATCAACAGTCCTTGCCCCACTGCCTTCTCGCTCATGATTGATGTACCGCGGTGGCGGTAGCGGTGGCGGCGGCGAATCGTCGTCCCGCGCGTTCGGTATCGACATAGGGCTGGCAGAAGAGGGTGGAGAGGATCCCAGGATGTTAGGGCTTGATCGAATTGTCATGGCCTTCCTCTCGGACGGATTCGAGGTCTGTATGTATATTTCGGGCAGGGCAAATGTCGAACGATGCGCCGACGCATAGCGAGGGATGTCCATGATGATCGTACGTCGTTTCTTTGCCACGAGCTGAACTGTGCAGCATGTGGAGGCGACCCAGGAGGCTGGCGCGTCTCCTATTCCAGAGTGGCGACAATTCACGGACTGACCGAGAGAGCACGAACCATGAGCCGTATATATATCCAGAAGGCATAAACGTTAAAAAAGAAACAAGGAATAACAAGGCGATGCGAAATGAAGCGAATTCCCGTCTATGGGGCGACGAATTAGCCTCGTGTTTATGTCATTTCATCAGCCGCCTTGTCGAGGTTGCTCGGAGAAGGCTGAAAATGAGAGGGTCGCGGGACCGTACCGTAGGGGTTCGGTACTTCGGCGATAGGGTGACAATAGGTATCAGAAATCGGGACCTCGCCCAACTATGTCTCAGAGTTCCACAGTGGCACTGAGATAGTTTGAGGTTTGCAAGAATAGGGGATTGTAGGAGTGTGGAGATCGAGAAAAGGGCCGTATAGAGAACACGAGCAAGTAGTTTTTAAGGTAGATAGGGTAGATAGGGTGGTAGACAATGAGGCAGACGAAGGAAGGCACCAAGAATAAGAGCAATAGTAAGGAAGATTAACCCCCAAGGAAACGGCGTGCGTAGGGATATAATATAATCAGGGCTAAGTATAACCAGTATAACCTTGGGAGTGGTCTTTGGAGCATGGTATGTGGTTGTA
>LMYD01003064.1:0-20898 GCA_001630595.1 Pseudogymnoascus sp. BL308 | reverse complement strand
ACCTCGCCAAACCGCACATTCCGCTTTTCTGCATCCGCGATGCCGGATGAGACGGCTTGTGCCTGGGTCGTGAGGTGTGCAGTGAGGGATGCGATATTCGGCAGCGCGGTATGGAAGGTATTTGATTTATCGGGCGAGTTGAGTGCTTTCGCCATAGCTTCGAAGAGCGGAGTGGTCGACTCAAGGGCCTCGGTGTGAGATTCCGCGTCAGCGATCTCAAGGGGCGTAAAAAACTGCGCCAACGGCGAGGACGTCAGGGACCCTTGGATATATTCGAGGATTTTAGCAGTCGGTACAGTCCCCCCCTCCTTCTCCTCCTCCGCTGCGCTCTCGCCAGCAGCCAACCTATCAATCTCCCCCCTCATCCAGGCACCAAACGCGGTCCAACCCTCCACCTCCCCCACCGTGACACTTAATACCCTCGTCGCTGCCAGATTGAGGGCAGCAAGCGTGTCGAGGAGGGATTTGATCTGGGGGACGGAGAAGCCGAGGGGGGTGCGGGGGGCGTGGTAGGATGCGAGGCCGTGGAGGCGGGAGAGGAGGAGGGCGGCGCGCTCGAGGGCGGGGAGGAGGTGGGAGTGTGTTAGTTTGAGGAGGGCGGCGAGGGAGGTGGTGAGGGTTTTGTCCCAGCGTTTGTGGCCCTATGGGGTGTTAGTGTTAGATGGGGTTTTGACCTGGGGGAGGGAGGGGACGTACTCGTTCAGCAAGTTCGTCAACAAGCCATTCCTTCACCTCTGGGAGTGTGTGCCCCGTGACCACTTGATGGTACAGCGCAGGCGCAATGGTCCAATCCCCATGCTCCGCAAGCGTCTCATCAATATTCCCCAAAAACCTGCTCGGCAAATCCTGCGTCGCCTGATACTCCGCCTTCATCAGCGTCTGCACCTGATGTATATACCTCAACAGATTCTGCAGCGCGCTCGACCTCGACGCAAGAAGCGAGAGATCACTACTCCCCGCCGTCAAGAAGCCGAGGTGCATCGGCACGAAGAAGAGCCCGCCGACGAGTGCGGATGTGGATTTCATGAGGAGTCCGTGGGTGGAGCACTGGGGATGTGAGGAGTGGAGGATCAGGTGGTGGCGCGAGGTTTTGGAGGTCTTGAGGGGGGAGGGGAAGGTGCCGATCACGAAGGAGTCGAAGATGCTGAGGTGGATGTGGCCGGTGGAGGTGCCGACCACCATTATGGAGATGGAGTCGTTGTCGGCGGGGTCGAAGGGGCGGAACAGGGCGTCGAGAGAGGCGCGGGAGCTGAAGATGTCTTCACTAAGTGGTGTTAGTAGAGTCCTTTGAACGATGACTGGGGGCGTACGTAGTTCCCCCGCTAGGGAGGACGCTGAGCTTGGGTAGGCTGGATTCGATGTCTATGGCGGCTAGATCTCGGGGGAGATCGAGCAGCTGGGCGCTCTTCCCTTTTGCTCCTCCCCCAGTAGCAGGTTTCCACAATGGGCTGGCCTCGGAGAGTATATCTCCCAAGGACTTTGACGCCGCTGAGTACGACGTCCACGCCAAACACGTGACCTCCGTGTCCTCCTCCTCTGATACAGTGACCTGGTGCACCGTCTTATTGCTCTCTGCGCCTATTAACCTGACCGTCCCATCGCTCCAGGCAATAGCGATTAGTTGGCCTGGTAATCAATGTCAGTGATGATATGTGAGGGGCAGTTTGCACAGAACCATACCAGTGGGCTTCCAGACCAATTTCTGCAGCTCCAGCACCGCGCCCTTCACCTTCTGGCTGGCGCTAAAGACTCGTTGCCCATTAAGGCGGTAGATGAGGACATTGTGGTCTGCACTACCGACGGCGAGTAATTCCATGGACGGGCTGTAGGCCAGGAGGTCGGGGTTGGCGGGGGAGTGCAGGGTCTTTTCGGCGATGAGCCGGAGCTGCACTGGGGTCGCCATTATTGGGAGGTTATGATTTTAGGACGCGGGATGGGATGGATTATCATGCCAGCGCCTTATCGATGGGATTTTTTATAGCACATCTTTCATCTGGTTGGGGTTGTATCATTCTAAGCTGGCAGGCGCGTCATGTCTGTTTATTCAGTTTGCTAAGCGAGTTCTGCGATCGAGGACGCTGAATGAAAGGAGAAGGGCAACAAACGATCATTTGCAAATACCAATCACTTCTACTACTGCGATTTTCATTTAGAAACCAAGTTTATACAAGTCAATTTTAATGAGAAAATTTCTGGGCCAACACTACACCGACGCGTCGTGAACTTGGACATCATTCATAAATCGATAACGGCTTCATCTATTTTTCTACGTGATATCGACATTGATTTCTAGCTTCAAAGAGCCTGCAGCCTTCGACGCCATGCTCCCTGATTAAGAATCGTTCGTAACGCTCAATACATGGTCAATCATTCAATAACGTATGACTCTGTAATCGATTTGATCTCTTTCGAGAAAGTGACCTCCTCATCCATCTCGACCAGCGACACAGCAGTGACCTATATAACGCGTAAGTGGACGAAGATAGCCAGGTATGGGAAAGAAAACTTACGTCAACATCGATATATGGTGTCGTCTTGGAGAACCTGATGTGCATTGGGAAAAATTCATTCTCGTCTTCAGCTTGAGCCTCAAATTCGAAAGAGCCGGTTGCATTGTCATCGTCGACCATTCCAATGGTCCATTCTAAGCTATCGCCAGACACTTCGTATGTGGCGTCGAAGCTGGCAACCACGGGCTCGCTGGTGGCAAAGGGAATGATGACAGCGGTGTCCTTTAATGCGTCGCCTCCAGTAAGTTCGTACTCCACGGTAACGGTATAGTTGTTGTCCGAGCCCTTGTTCACCCACACGGTGAAGGTAATGGGGATGGCGCTGCTATCATCCGCCTTTGGCGTAGCTCTCCACCTCAGCACACCGACAGAGTTATTAACAGGGAATCCCTTTGAGGCGTTGCTCATCTGGATAGCCTTGGAGCTGTTGAAAAGGGGTCGGTCCACATTTGGATGGGTCTTGAATTGAGCGCCGTGGCTTGCATTTGCTGTCAGGTCGAGCTTCACCTTGGTGAAAGACTCGTCCGATATTCTTAGTTGAAGGTCACCCTTGACCTCTATCGAGTTTACGGAGCCTTCTCTTGTCAACTTGGCGTTGATGGTCTCGGCGATTGTGACGTGGATGGCATCCCTGTCGAGGCTCGACTGCAAGCTGCTGGAGCGTGCGTGCCCAGCTGGTGCGGTTGGGGTCTGGACAGGAACCAGAGGCGAGGTGTCCTCAGCTTCGACTCCCATCTCACCACGGACGCGCTCAAACATATCTGTAGTCTTTGACTTCTTCCCCAGTTGCATGCCCTTGCCCTTTGGTGCGGTAGTCTTGAATGATTTGTTCTTTTCTGCCTCATAGGAGTCGTATGTTTCGGTAGTAGGTGTCCGCGCCGCTGGAGTGTATGTAGGGTAGTTGGGGGCCCGTGGCGGGGCATTTCTTCCGGTCCTCGAGACCTCCTTTCTTTGCATCTCCAATTGCTTCGCCTTCCTCTTGCGCTCCTCCGTGGCCTCGAGTTCCTTGTTGCGGGAGATGATCTCCTGGATGCGCTCCTCGTGACTCTCCATGTCCAAGAATGTCTTGATCTGGCTGATGGAGAGGTTCTCGCGGTATCCCAGTGTGACGATTTCGTCAAAGGCGCTCAGCAGCTCGTAAGCGTTCCTCAAAATCTCACGCTCATCCAAGCTCCTGCATATGCTGGTGACAACTTGTGCGAACAGATGAAGAGAGTCGATGTCCTGGAGGATATTGGATTGGCGGTTGGTGATGAGAACCATGTAGAGCTCGTCGAGAGGCTGGTAAACGAAGCGCACATTGTCCTGCTCCACGGTCGTATGCTGAGTGCCTCTATCCGCCAGCTTTGGGAATCCTGCAAGTAGGGCTTCCACTCTTGAGCGCTGCATCTCACGGAACTGGCGTGAGACTATCGCCTTCCCCCCGCGGGTGCAGATTGACGCTGCGAGAACGACCTGCCATCGATAGTTAGAGGGTTAGATCCAGAGAAAACATAGGCAAATACACTGACCATCTTGATTAGTCTGTAAACAAGGCTTATGAAAAGGCAGTTGTCCTGGTGTTTGTCACGACCTGATTCACAGGAGCACCTCCTCGCATTTGTGGACACGGTCGGTGGGAGCTCAGTTGCAGGGGGTTAATCCGACCCGCAACACGTGATTTTGATGTGCCTAAACACGTCCACCAAGCTTTCTACGAACCACAAACCACGCTCTTAGAGCTCCGGAACGCCACAAATTCACTCAAGGAGACAACTTGTGTCATTCTCCATCTGGGAATATACGTTTCCCTCTTAACATTCTGGATTGAAGGACGATAATCTTATTCTACTACACGAACACCGCCAACTACCACCACTCCCCGAAGGTTCTTTGATTTAGAATTCTTATATCTCGAACTTCACCCTTCACCTCTTGCCACCATCAACCTGGAAGGCGAACTTGACAGCTTTTCTGGTGAAATTCTGGTGAATAATATCCGAAAGATCCTATCCACAGTGTGCCTACGCCCACGAGACCTGCCTACCAACATCATACCACCGAAGGCGAAGACCGATCGATATCAATGAGCAACATCCAACCCGGAAGCCTATTTACGCCTCTC
This sequence comes from Pseudogymnoascus sp. BL308, assembly GCA_001630595.1. Taxonomy (NCBI): domain Eukaryota; kingdom Fungi; phylum Ascomycota; class Leotiomycetes; order Thelebolales; family Thelebolaceae; genus Pseudogymnoascus; species Pseudogymnoascus sp. BL308. The sequence continues at coordinate 16,284 of LMYD01003064.1, read as the reverse complement.
AAGATAGCATAAGTATCTAAAACAAGAATATAGACAACTTTCGGTGCCGCCGTACTACAATACGCTCTGCTACAGATAACCCGGCTGCCCTAAGCCTGGTGCGTTCGAAATGGTCGTCGACGAAATGGAAATCTCCTACGACGGGCATGATGTGGATGATGATATCGACATCAACATCGACATCGAGCCCGGCAACCACGATGAGGACTTCATCATTGAAGATGCCAGATCGGAAGCAGGCACCAACGATGATGTGATGCTTGATGAAGATAATGCGTCGTATAATATGGAAGATGCTGATTATGTGCCCGAAGAAGAGCTCCAGGATGTCATTGATACCGAGACGATTGACGTTTCCGAACTGGAAATGCTGAGGCCCGACGACACTGAAGAACATGCCTTTCCTTCCAACGCCGTCCCGAGCCCTCTCCAGAGCGAGGACCGTTACACAAATGATAAGCCTGTGGATAACACGATAGGTTTCGCACAGGCTGTCCAAGCTGAACAACTCCAACCCGAAGAAGTTTTTAAAATAGTAGAAGAGGTTGCAGCACAACCGACGCCATCCCCTACCATCCAGAAGGAATCACCACCACTATCAGATGAAAAGCCAGAGGAAGTGGAAAATATAAACCCGCAAAGCCCACCCCAGGTCTTGGAAGAGCAACAGTCAGAAAATGGCGAAGCATCCAACCTCGATGAGAACGGAGAGAAGGTGAATGTTGAACAAAATTTGATATCTGAGGAGCGTAATATCACTGTGGGCTATCAAGGATCTGAATACGCGCTGGTGGCATCGTCTGAGTCCGATGACCCAGATTCCTATTTCTTAAAAGATTCGTCTGTGCTGAAGGAGCCACTATCTGCCCTTTTTGCTGTCCTGCGGGATATCCTCCATGATGAAATCCCCACTGGTGATGAATTAGTGTTCACGATCGATGATTTGGGACTGGAAACATGTGAAGTAAGTAATCCTTCCGAATATTTGCGAGTTTGTACTAACCATCTTCAGACTTCTACTGCTAATGCCGAAGTAACTTTCTCCCAAATCGTGGATCTTCACACCACCCTTGTTCGCAACGATGGCGAAAACACCTTGCCTTCGCTCTTCGTGACTCTAGGAACTAAATCCGAGTTTGGCCGATTTTTCGCAAACCTAGTTGAGGATGCGCGGCAAGGTAAAGGACTGCAGGAGGTGGCTAAGGCTTGGAACGAGGACAACGGCTTGGAAGTTTGGGGAGAGTCAGAGGCATATGATATTAACGGCACTGACGCTGATGAAAGTGAACAAGTGGAAAATATTGAATTGGGAAACGAGGATTGGACTGAAGTTGGCTCTGTTCAGAGCATTTCTCCAGGATCCCCTCCCGTGGATGCCCCTGTTGAGGAAAAGCCTTCTCCGGCTGCAGATGCAGTTGAACCTGAGACAGCCCAAGTTCCTGATGTGGCAGAGGAAAATGATTTAGCAAATGAGCCAAGTGAGGCGCAGAACGAGAAGACGGATGCGGAATTGACTAAACCCGAAGCAAATGGCAGCCATGAGGAAGAGGAAGAGGAAGAAGGTGCTGACCTTATTGACTACGATGACGAAGATTACGCGCAGGGCGGGAATGGAGTCGAGACTGCCCCAAAGCAGGAGGAGATCGACTATGACCAACCTGGTATGTCCGAATTTATTTCCACCCTTCTACATTTTCTGATGTACATCTTCTAACTGTGACCAGCCCCTGTAGCCGAGCAAGAAGTTACCGATGAAGTTCCCGATAAAAGCCGGCGTTCGAGCTCGCAGACAATTGACGGAACAAATGAGACTGATGCTATCGCTCAACCGAGTACAGATGCGCCTGGGGGTGTGAACGGGGCTGTAGATTCCGCAAATGATCATGCCTCTACTAATGGTGATATTGGCCAAGAAGCCGAAGCGGGCGAAAATTTTGAAGCTGGTGCTGATGAGCATGAGGATCAAGCTGAAGTTGGCGAAGATTTTGAAGCTGGTGCTGATGAACATGAGCACCAAGCCGAAGTGGGTGAAAGTTTTGAAGCTGGCACTGATGAACATGGGCATCAAGCCGAAGTGGGTGAGAGTTTTGAAGCTGGCGCTGATGAACATGAGCACCAAGAAAATGGAGAATACGAGGGAGAAGTCCCATACGAAGACGATGTAGACGCATCTTACTACGTTGAGAACGAAGATGGCGAAGAATCTGGGCATATTAACATTGATACTGAGGCGACAGCTTCTGACACCCAGAATAATAAAAACGCGGAGAATGAAGATGGGGGTGAAATAAGTTACGAAGATGACGATGTTGACGGGTCGTTGTCTGCTCTCGTTGAAAACGACGAGACAGATGGTAAGCCTGCTGTAACAGAACCCAACCAGAACCACAAAGAGGAGACGGATGAGATCGATTATGAAGATGACGACGAGGTCAGCCCGTTTGCAGGCTCAGGACCCACGACGCCTGCGAAACCACTCGTGCCAGGGAAGAGGTCACATGAGGAGGATGGGGAGGCGAATGGAATTGACGGTCAAGGTAGGATTTATAGTCCACTCCGGATAGAACAACCTGCTAACTTCACAACAGAAGCAAAGCGCCCCCGTTCATGATCGGAGATGCTTGTTTATACGTCAATGATGTGCTTATGCATGCCTACCAACGCCCCCATCCCCACTTGTTTGCCTTTGGAACTGGCCACTACATCTCCCCGAAGAGGAGCTCGAACATTCTCGAAGTGCATTCCGCTACCAACATCGCCATTTTTGATCTGGAGCACCTACACAGAACACCGATATGCCAGACACCGACTGGTCGACTAGTTTATGGATGGAATTGTAATTGGAAAATGCGAGTTCATCGCTAATTCGCATAGGTATGTTACTCGTCACACTTACACTGCACCCCCTTACCCCCCTGGTTATCAAGTTTCCCCATTAATCATTCAATACCCCTTCTTCGTTTGTATCAAAATCTTGTAATATCTATCAGGCCTCCACTTTCCGCCACTGTGGAAAGCTCTCTAAGCAAGTGCGAGAGCATTTATTTTTGGCCCTCTCTGCGTTTTCTTGCTTCTTCACTTGCATTGCACGGCTTCAAAAAGGGTTCTCGGAAGGGCGGATGGAGTTAGGATGGGATGGAGCATACGAATTACTTCTCTGGGAAATAAGATCGATCAGGGGAAAGAGATCTTGGCCAGCCCATTTGTATCGTATTGGCGGGCCGTGGTGGAGTGGATCGCATGCGCGTCCTCGAAGTGCTCGGGAGGAATTTGCCCTATCGGTATTGAAATGTGGGGACGTTGGAGGCTGTGTTTGGACTACATAGTTAGCTTCACGTGCGTTGCGATTCATACCATAATTACGGAGTGTTATCCCCATAAACTGAATCTGGCGAGGCCATGGAGTCCAAACGGTGCTCAATTGATGCTGTAAAACAAAGGATATCTAGCAGTGATATATACTGTAATGAGTGTTGGGAGCATACGTAATTTTCTGATCCACGAACTTATTTATATTGATCTTCGTACGTACTGTAAATCAAACTGGCGCTAATCGTACGAGTATAAATGAGCGTAAGGGGCTGGAGTGCAGGGGCCATGTTTCAACTCGCTTAACCGCGATGTTCCTGGTGTCCTTGTGAGAACCGCAAGAAGCCAGAATTCTTGTCTGGACTGACCCCTCATACATAACTTCAACGATCAGCCAACTTTGCCACGAGAAATAACGTCGCGGGACCAGCTTTGACGCCCAGCGACAATTCTAGCCATCGCGGACCGGAAATCTGTTAATAGCATCCCTGACGCGCAAGCACCTGAGGCCCCTGCTTCAAGAGAAGGTCTCGACTGAATCGCACGGGGACAACAAACCCTCCGCATGGAGAGTCGCATACCGAACACCATCATCGACACGCTTTCGCGAGGCTTGCCTTAACGTCGAGCTGTCTGCAGACGCTCCTGCTCGAACACTGGGCTCTATTGCTCCGTCCCCCGGCAACCGTTGAAACAGTTCCCCAGGACTTGAGCGCACGCTCAAAGACGTTACACACCCATACATCTCGCGTGTCGCCGTAGCGACCTGCCTCAAAAATGATAGAGGACAAGTACGTCAATTGGATACTGGGCACCAGCGTCTTGCGCTGGCGCGTTGTGGGGGAATTTGAGGCTGATTGTCGTGGTGTAGATATATCGGATTGGCTTTGGCCGTCGCGTCCACATTGATGATAGGTGAGGGATGCGTATACATCTTGATGGCAACGTCGCTAATTGTGATTTTTTAGGCACGAGTTTCGTTATTACGAAGATGGTACGCTACGCTCCCGACGAACTTGCTACCGAGGCAAAACCTCGTTATGTTTCGAATACTGACTCGACTTAGGGTTTGATGCACGCGGAAGAGCATCTCGGGTTTGAAGGAGAGGGATTCACATACCTTAAGAGTCCAATATGGTGGGCTGGTATAATTACAAGTATGGTCTTCGCTCCGTGGTGTTTTTCCATTTCTGACGACGTGTCCAGTGATTCTTGGAGAGATCGCCAATTTTGCAGCATATGCATTCGCGCCAGCCATTTTAGTCACCCCGTTAGGCGCACTGAGCGTGTTAATTGGCGCCGTTCTCGGGTCATACTTCCTCAGAGAAGAGCTTGGAACACTGGGGAAATTGGGTTGTGCGATTTGTCTTATTGGATCAGTTATCATTGTGCTTCACGCGCCTCCGGATGCTGATATCGAGACTGTCGACGAGATTCTGCACTATGCGATTCAGCCAGGTGAGTCCCTTTGCCGTCACTCGTTGCCTCAATCCTAACCCCTGCATAGGATTCATGCTTTACTGCCTGATTGTCGGTGTTTTCACCGCTGTCATGATCTATAAGGTTGCGCCTAGATATGGCCGAAAGAATCCGCTGGTGTTTATCTCCATTTGCTCTACCGTCGGATCCATTTCGGTGATGTCGGTGAAGGCATTCGGTATTGCATTGAAGTTGACTTTTGCGGGCAAAAATCAATTTTCGCATCCATCGACATACGTCTTCATGATTGTCACTGCAGTTTGCATCCTGACACAGATGAACTACTTCAACAAGGCTCTAAGCCAGTTTCCAACTTCCATGTAAGATCAGAACCCACTGCCTCTATACGACTACATTCTCACGGTTTATAGTGTCAACCCAGTGTACTATGTTACATTCACTACGGCAACACTTTGTGCCTCATTTATCCTATTTGGCGGTTTCAACACGACTAATGCGGTCAACACGATCTCTCTTCTCTGCGGCTTCCTTACCATCTTCACTGGTGTATACTTGCTGAACCTGTCAAGAGATGACCCCAATGGACACAGGATGCTGAGTGGACAAGGAACCGATGGCATCGCAACAGACATGATCTCGAGCATTCAGACAAGGCGAAGCATGCAAGCCCGAAGGAGCGTTGGTGACCCTGCCAGACACAGCACCGGCAGCGGCTACGGTCGAAGTGACAGAGACGGGCTCATTCGCTCGTATGACGACGAGGAGAATGTGGGCTTGAACGACTTGACCGAGGAGAGCGAGAACGATGCCCCCCTGAGACTAAATGGAAAGTCCAGGTCGACGGCCAATGGCAATTTCATCAAGCCGATCGATGTATCTCGAAATAGCTCACGCTCGTCGAGGGGCGGCTCGAGGTCGCCAATGCGTTCACCGATGCGCTCGCCGAGGCTGTAAGGGAGAGAATTTATGACGCATATGTCCGGTCTCATATTGTATATGGCCTTTGGGTGGAGGAATCTGGAACGGCCTTGGTTACCGGGGATAGGGAATGTATTGGTAGTAGGGAGGATAAGCCTCCACGTGGGTATTTCCGTATATATATCGAGACGATGCATGAGGCTATGGCGTTAGGGGTTGCTACTGTTACTACACAGCTCGCATTTTGGGTTAAATGTAATTATACATCAGTTATCAGGCATAAGCGTACAATTATGATCAAATTTCTAAAATCTAGGCCTGGTGACAGCACTGCATATAAGAGGTAAGACAAAAGGTTCTAGCTGGTGGAAAGTTCACATGTTCATTGGCACGTTATAATCTTGTTTGTGAACCCGTTCAATTATTGTAACGGTACAAGCCTCCGGCAGGATATACCGTAAAGCTCGAATGCAAATAACCCACACGCCCGTCGATATCAGACACCAATGACCTATTGCTCCTCAGTGGCAGCAGCCTCACCCTCACCCTGCTCGGTAGCACGCTGAGCCTCAGCGGCGGCCTGAGCAGCCTGGGCCTTTGCACCGTAATCCTGGGACATCGGCTGGACGACTGGGTCCTCGTTCTTTGGCTCGATAATGGTGACGGAGTCGGGGAGGGACTTGGTTGGTCCAGACTTTCCTTCAGGGTCAGATCCACGCATGATCTTGACCTTGATACCGAGGACACCCTGGCGGAGGAGGACGTGGCGGGTAGCGGAGTCGATGAAGTCCTTGGCTGGCTGACCGGAGTGGATCATGAATCCGTCGGTGAACTTCATGGACTTGGCACGAGCGGCGCGCAGCTTACCGGAAACGACAACCTCGCAACCCTTGGCGCCAGACTCCATGATGAAGCGGAGGACACCATAGCAGGCACGACGGACGGCGAGACCGTTGAGGAGCTTGTAGCGGAGGGACTCGCACTGGGCGACGGCGGAGAGACCACGGTTCTGGACCTTGGCGGCGTAGAGGGAGACGGAGTTCTCTGGGAACTTGAAGCGCTTCTGGATCAGCGAGGTGAGTTCGCGAATGCGACGTCCCTGCTCGCCGAGGACTTCTTGGGTGTGAGTTGCGCGGATGATGATGTCGGTGACGGTGGGGGTGACGCGGACTTCGACACCAGAGTATCCCTCCTCAGCAAGCTCGCGTTGGAAGAACTCGTTCAGCTCGGCGTAGAAGACACCATCTGCGATGAACTTCCTCCTCTTGGAGCTGTAAAAGAAATCTGTTAGCGATTTGATTCCATTGCACACTTTCGACTTTTATAATTTTTTTTTCTTCAGCTGGGTAACGGGGAATGCATACATAGCGGCACCTGGGACACCGGAAGCCATGATTGTGGTTTGTGAGGGTGAATTGAACCTGTGTGTGAGGTTCAAAACTTGCTGGTCGTCGATGGTCGTGGGGTGGAAATGGAGGCGGCGCGGCGATAGGAACACCTTCGTACAAGTTTCGCGATTGACCGGTTGGGACATTTAGGGCTACGCATCCCCTGTAACCCTTATTCTCTGCCGAGAATTCGCCGTGGACGATAAGCGATAAGCCGCATGGTCGACCAAAAGCACGCTAAGATAAGAATACACTAGCGCGGGCGAGCCTTGTGGTAACCTCGCCGGATACAGGGACGATGGAGGGCAGTAGCAATAGTCGCGCTGACTGAGGGGCATATCAAAATACAGCAATCCAACTGTGGCTGTACCTGTTCTCCCTCCAGCATACTATTCTTTCGTTGGGCCTCAACCTCGAGGACTTTGTATTAATACTTTTCGTCACTTTCGCTCTATTAATACAAGCTTGCCAAGCAAGTATTATGTCCTCTTGATCCAAGGTGACGACCATCCTTCAAGCCCATCTGCGCAACATTTCTCAGATCCGGCCCCTCTCCTCCGGCCAACAAGAGCAACCATTACTATTATGGAGAAAATTAAAATTCCCAAGGTTAGCACGCCGCTGGAGCTGTAATATAACTGCGAGACTAAGTTCGGACTACAGGTTGAGGGGGTCCAGGCGCTCAGCAACGGCGGGCAGCAATTCAAAGGCACACTTCATCTGACGAACCACCATCTCATATACTCTTGCAAAAGGATAAATCTGAAGGAAGGGGACCCTCTGGCGCAAAAGACGAGCGAGTTTTGGATTACATACCACATCATTTCACGCTGCACCTTCCGTCCAACCGCCCCAGGTTCCGCCATTCCCTCCAATATCCGCATACGGGGCCGAGACTTCAGTTCTATTACTTTCAACTTTGAGGATCCCGTTCAGGCCAAGGATGTATTTGAAAGCATTAGAGGACTAACTTGTCGTCTAAAACGGATCAACAAGCTCTATGCTTATCGTTACAAGGGCAACCCGAAAGAAGACCCGATCAAGGGGTGGGAGATATACGATGCGAAGGCAGAGTGGAAGAGACAAGGGATCAGCGAGAAGGGCATCGATCAGGGTTGGAGAATCTCGACCATAAATTCAGACTATGTGTTTTCACCGACATACCCGGCTTTACTTGTGGTGCCTACCAGCATATCAGACAATGTTCTCAACTACGCCGCGAAGTTCCGATCGAAAGCGCGCATACCAGCCTTAACATACCTACACCCAGTCAATAACTGCTCCATTACACGAAGCGCACAGCCAGGCGTTGGCATCCGCTCAGCTCGAAGTGTTCAAGATGAGAAACTTGTGGGCGCCTGCTTCTCAGCCTCTGGTAACCCTTCAGCTGGCTCGACACCGGAGAAACGGTCTAGCCCATCTGCGAGCCAACTCGACATTGTTGAAATAAGTAACGAAGATGCCAATATGGCCGGTACGGATACAGAGAAGTTAGAAGACATGATGATTGCTACCGCGGACGATGGTGGAGACCAGCCGCGTATCTACGGCGCGCAGCGCCGCAACCTCATAGTTGACGCACGGCCAACAGTGAATGCTTTAGCCCAGCACGCTGCAGGGTTTGGCTCAGAAAATATGGATAATTATAAGTTTGCGACGAAGGCATATCTTGGAATTGACAATATTCACGTTATGCGGACGTCGTTACGGAAGGTTGTGGAAGCTCTTAAAGATGGCGACCTGACCCCGTTACCACCGAATCGCGAGCTCCTTGCCAAGAGTAACTGGCTCAAGCACATTACAAACATACTGGATGGCTCTGCGCTCATTGCCAGACAGGTTGGCATCCATCACTCACATGTCTTAATCCACTGTTCCGATGGATGGGATAGAACCAGCCAACTTAGCGCCTTGTCGCAAATAATGCTTGATCCATACTATCGCACATTAGATGGTTTTATAGTATTGATAGAGAAGGACTGGCTAGCGTTTGGGCATATGTTTCAACATAGAAATGGATATCTGAACTCTGAGAAGTGGTTTACAACCGAATACGACGGCCTTGCAGGCTCTTCTGTCCAACCAGGAATGAACGATGCGCCACGGAACGAGACAATCGAGAATGCCCTGGCCAAAACCAAGAGATTTTTCACGAAGAAAATCCCCACTGATGAGGTTGATTCAGATGGCGAGCCGATATACGAAGAGGCACCTGGTATGTTCCGTGCACCTGCGAAAGGCACCCCCGAGGAAGAGGAGGCGACCAAGGAGAACGAAACGAGTCCTGTATTTCATCAGTTTCTTGATGCAGTGTACCAACTTTTAAGGCAACATCCGAAGCGCTTTGAGTTCAATCAGCACTTTCTGAGACGCCTCCTCTATCATACATACTCGTGCCAGTATGGTACATTTCTGCACAATAATGAAAAGGCCCGCCTGGACGCGCAAGTCTCCAAGCTGACCCGAAGTGTATGGGACTACATCATAGCGGACCGTGCCAAATTTTTAAATCCTGATTGGGACGGAGGCGAGATAGACGACCATGTTAGGGGCAAAGAGCGTTTGCTATTTCCTCGCCTCGAAGAGGTAAAATGGTGGTTTGAGCTTTTTGGCAAGACGGACGAAGAGATGAACGGGCCAAGCATGCCTCCTGTAGAGCGATTTCACCAGAAATCTGCATCTCGAGACGCCAGTACAGGGGTCTTGACCGAGGTTGAGACGGCGCATTCAGACGTGGTTAGTGGCGATCTAAAACCAGAAAGTGTTGTTAATGCGAGCCCGAGGCAGCTCAATAGCGGCAATGCTGTTGGACTTTCTGGGCTTCGAAGCACGTTATCAAATCTAAGCATTGGGAGTATAGCGCAGTCACAAGGTGGATCAGGAACGAGGACCCCGGCCTCACGGAAGCCGGAAGAGTCGGAGGTTGAGATGCAATGAAATAACGGTATTGATGATTTGGCACATAGGAATACTGGGTTAGATGTAGATAGCCTGGACAGCGATGATGGAGTTACGTAGCGGATTTGGCTTTAAAAATGCGTTGTAGAGACGAACATATCAGTTAGTCAAAGCGTTGATCATGCACATTATCATAACTTCGGGTCTAGCTTGCTATGAGTCTACATGCGATGCTTTTGGAGCTTGAGAGCTCTGATCCATATATCTCCGTGTGCACATTATTTTTTTCGTTTTGATCATAAGAACACCTCCAGGTTGATCTCTAGTGTGCTGACTGGATATCTGTAAAATAGTTAGTGGCAAATTGGGGCTGAAAGGTGTCTGTTGAAACTTACTTCAGCTCGAACTTCTCAAGCACGGTAGGATGCAGGATTCCGAACTCTCCAACCCTTGCCTCCTTTCCGTCTATCCGCAGCCAGATTGCAGCTGCGTGTCCAGCGAAGAAGGTCTCCTCGTTGATCTCCTCGATCCAGTATCCGTTCTGCTTCGACGGGCTCTCGGAAACCTTGTAGTCCAAGCTCTTGCTCGTCACATCTGCTGCGATCAGGAAATCCTGCTTCAGCATCAATAGAACACGATCAAGCAGACCGTGAACCATCTCGAAGCCACTGGTCTTTCCGTACCATGCGGCAGCAAAGTGGCGCTCATTGCGAGCCTTGCGCTCGAGAGTCTCGTCCTTGAAGGCCACATCCGAGACCTCGAAGACCTTGATGGGGAGACTGTGCTTCTTGTTCTCACGGATGGTCTTCAGGAGACCAGGGAGGAGCGAGGTGCGCACGATCTGGTACTCTGCGGTCTTGGGGTTGGCGAGCGTGATGGCCGTGTTGTTGTCCTTGCGGTTGAGCCAGCTGAAGTTCTCGTCGCGCGCGCACAGGATTAGCGGCATGACTTCAGTCCATCCGGCCATGGCGGACTCGAGACGGATGATGTCGCCGAGCTTGTTGATAGGCAGGGGCTTGGCGATGGTGGCGGACTTGTTAGGGTTGCTCCTCGGGAGCCTGTTGAAGCCGTAGGCGACGGCGACATCCTCCATTATGTCGCATTGGTGCAGAACGTCGGCACGGGTTTGCGGGATGGAGACATCCAGGATGTTCTTGTCGGTCGAGGAAGGAGTAGCCTTGTAGCACATCTTGGTGAGGAGCTCACAGAGGCGCTCAGGAGTTTCTGAGAGACCGCAGCAGTTGTTGATATAGTCGACCTCTGCTTCAAAGCGGCGGTAGGTAAGATCTGGGGTGATCCTGGTCTCGCCATTGTGCTCTGAAATAACCTTGACTGGCTCAATTGTGAATGGCTCCGCACAGTATTGTGAGAACATCGAGACAACAATGTTGTTTACAATCTCGACCTTGGTCTTATCTGTTGCTGTGCACTCGATGAAAACATTCCTCGACTTCAGTGTGATTTTCGAGTGCTCTCCGTTGATGATAGGGGGCAACGAGCAGACAGTCCTCTTCGAGTCGTAGACAACAGGGTACACTGGCTTGTCGCGGATGATGTGAAGGAACTTGCCAAGATGCTTGTCATTTTCGTAGAACTGCATGAGTTCCTCGCCATTCAACTTCTTGGTCTGGTTCAATGGGATGAAGCTGATATCCTTGGGTGGCAGCGCCTCATATGTGAAAGGTCCCTGCAGCGTATCCAAATTGTGAGTGCCAATGGATGCTAGCGTCCGGTTACGGGCCAAGTTGGCATGTAGCTTATCTTGAAGTGCAATGAAAGAGTCGTAGCTTGCTTGTGTGAAGGTGACATTCCGGAGGATGGCTGCCGAGACATATGGACGGACCTCCGCGGTCTCTTTCGACACTGTGAGGGTTTGTAACTCTCCGCTGCTCGGGGTCACCAGCTTGTAGTTTGGCAATGGGAATTTTCCTAGGAAGATCTGGAGCATGAGGGCAATTCCCTCGAAACACAGCATATCATAGCGATTTGCGGGGATCTCGATTTTAAGTTGTGGTGCCTCCTCCTTGCCGTTAACGATCGGCCTTGGGCTATTTGAGGTATCCTCGTCGAGTTCGATTCCGAACTCGAAGCATAACTCTTCGAACTCATCGGTGGTATATCTGTGAGGGTAGTTAGTAAAGCTTTTCTTGGATTATCCCACAAGGACCCCTCACTCTCGGCCAAGAGCCTTGAACAACTCCGCCTTGTCAACACCGATGGTAGGCATTTTTGCGCAAAGTGATCAGCCTATACGTCCAAATATAAAGTGGCAAGATCGAATTTATATCCAGGAGCGCACAGAATTGTTGGCGCACCTGTGGTTATCTCCGGCGCGTTCTGGCTCTTTTTATCATGCGCTGAGTCAATGTCGAACTCTTAACGTCGTCAAAATTAAGTGGTCCGTGCACACCAACTTCCACCTTTAATTCGCATGCTAAGACACAACAAGGTACACCGGATATTTGACTTCACTATACAGCCCAAGCATACCAACGAGAAACGACAACCCTGTGCATAGTCGAATATAACATCTCAACAATTGGGCGAAGCTGTACAGGTTCGTGTTGCCCCTCTGCCTGCCTACCCCCAGCTTTGTGTGTAGGGCTTGCTGGCCTGATATGGGGGCGGCTACAACCCAACCCACCGTCATCATTACATTCCAAGACCCCGCCTCTATCTACACCGAACCTCGTGGCCATATGGCAATAGCATGCACATAAGCTGACGCGTGTAGACTCTTTGTTTACAGTTATCTTGTCCCACATAGCCACGAAGATAGCAACATTGTCTGCTATCACCCCACTTTCAGAGAGCAGCCGCCTCCGACACGCGATCAGGACCGACCCTCTCACCACCGCTCTCGAAGCCAAAGCGGATTTAATAGCTGCCTCGAGCTCAACTAGCGGTGTTTTCAACTCGGCACAGTAGATCCTCAATAGCTCCTCAGCATGGCCGAAAGCATAGATAAGACGGAGGAGCTCTACCCAATAGCTGTGCTCATTGATGAGTTGAAGGTATGTTGATACAACATCCCTTTAGAGGACCATAGAGCGACAAGCTGGGCAAATGGTTAACATATGCATATAGCACGATGACGTTTTGCTTCGATTGAATGCAATCCACAGACTGTCGACAATCGCTCTCGCGCTTGGCCCAGAACGCACAAGGGATGAGCTGATTCCGTTCTTAGATGGTATGTTCGGTATACGACATGGTAACGTCAGAATGCATGCTGATACTATATTCTAGAGTCCGTAGAAGATGAGGATGAGGTTCTTACGGCGTTGAGCGCAGAGCTCGGGAACTTCGTGGAGTACGTTGGGGGTCCAGAGTGGGGTCATGTTCTACTTTCACCTCTCGAGAATCTTGCTGCGATCGAAGAGCCGCTTGTCCGTGACAAGGTTAGTAATTCACTGCGACGCTTCGCGACTGTGGCTAAAACATGCGCATAGGCAGTAGAGTCGTTGAATAAGATTTGCGAGGAGCTGTCACCAAACCAGGTCGAGGAATACTTCATTCCACTTACGATCCGTCTGTCCAAGGCCGACTGGTTCACATCAAAAATCTCCGCGACGGGTCTCTACAATGTTCCATACAAGAAGGCTTCGCCTCCGATGCAGGAGCAGCTGCGTCAACAGTTTGGACTTCTTGTCCATGACGAGACACCAATGGTGAGGAGACAGTCATCAAACAACCTGTCAAAGTTTGTCAAGGAGATGCCCGCAACGATAGTCGTCGAAGAGATGATACCCCTTTTCCAGCACCTCGCGAATGACGACCAGGACAGTGTTAGGTTATTGACGGTGGAGATCTTAATCGCAATTGCGGAAGTTGTGCCGAAAGAGCAACAGTCGAGCCACGGAGTTCTCTTGACTTCTTTGAGAAGCCTCATCGAAGACAAGAGCTGGAGGGTGCGATATATGGTTGCGGATAGATTCGAGAAGGTATGGCTTTGACGTAATTAATAAATGTGACATTTGCGGTTTGCTAACCTCTCACAGATCGCGAAAGCAGTGGATGACGAGGTTGTTACAAGGGACCTTGTCCCAGCATTCGTTAAATTGCTGAAGGACAGCGAGGCCGAGGTTAGAACCGCTATCGCAGGACAAATTCCTGGCTTCTGCCTTCTGTTAGACAGGGCCACCCTGCTTAACGATATTATGGCTACGATCGAGGACCTGGTCTCCGACAGCTCTCAGCATGTCCGTGCTGCTCTTGGCACGCAGATCAGCGGCCTTGCTCCGATACTTGGCAAGCAAGAGACCATCGACCACCTTCTTCCCATGTTCCTCCAAATGCTCAAGGACGAATTCCCCGACGTCCGCCTCCACATCATCTCCAAGCTCGAACTTGTCAACCAGGTCATTGGCATCGATCTCCTCTCGCAATCCCTCCTCCCAGCCATTGTGCAGCTCGCCGAGGATAAGCAATGGCGCGTCAGACTGGCCATCATTGAGTATATCCCACTCCTTGCTAGCCAGCTGGGCGTAAAATTCTTCGATGAGCAACTCTCCTCGCTTTGCATGGCCTGGCTGGGTGATACCGTCTTCTCTATCCGCGAAGCCGCCACGCACAACCTCAAGAAGCTCACCGAAGTGTTTGGCGTCGAATGGGCAAATGAGGCTATCATCCCTAAGGTTATGGCCATGGGAGCACACCCCAACTACCTTTATCGCATGACAACTTGCTTTGCTATCTCTGTAAGTTGTACAACACCTATCTAAGACTACACCAAGCTAACTATTGCAAACAGACCCTGTCATCCGTTGTCAGCTTGGACGTCATCTCACAATCCATCCTCCCAATGATGGACAAGCTCGTCGCCGACGAGATCCCCAACATCCGCTTCAACGTCGCAAAGTCCTACGCACAACTGATTGACGTCCTCAAGCGTCTCCCCAACGAAGGCACCATCTACTCCATCGAGAAGTCCGGTCTATCCCCCGCACCGTCCCCCAAGGGCCTCGAGACCATCCAAGAACGCATCCTCCCCAACCTGGAGAAGCTGCAGAAGGATGACGACGTCGATGTCCGCTACTTCGCCACGACGGCCGCGAGCGCCGTGTCCTCGGATGAGATGCAGATTACACAATAGATGAGGGAAGGGGGTGGACATAAATCCGGGAAGCTGCTGCAGAGCGTTTTTATCGAGAGAGAGAGCGGTTTGCTGTGCTGTGGGAAGGAAAGGGGAAGTCAAATAATGACAATTCTTGACGTGATTTTTTTTCTGGAATGCTTGCATGACAATGATGTGGACGGCATGACATCTCTTTAAGGGAGACAGACAGTTTTTGTTTCCTAGTTGATGATGATGCGTTCGCTGTTGTTTTTAGACCAGGAGCAGCAATACCAGAACCGTTCTTGTTGCCTGGGGCGTGAATCAGCGCCTTCCCCTCCTCCTTATTCTTGTATGATAGAACTGTAATGAGAGATGTCATGAAAATGCCACCCCCTACCAGTATCACGTGAGATGAGGATGTGTGTGACGACGTGAACCAAACCGAGCTATACGAAAGCGGTTAGACAGCCCACCTTCACCGCCTGCTGTATCAATCATTTCTGCCTATCGATTTTCCCCCTCCATCTGATTAACTCCACCAAAAACCCTCAAGCCCCATTGTGCCCCTCACCTCAACCCAAGCTTCATACCGATCCACGACCTCAAGTTTCCCAGCAAACAGCCCCCAAAATGGCCGACCAGACGCCCGCAACCCCCGCGCCACTCGAGGCCTCCGAGTTGGGCACAAAAGAATAGTACGCCCCTCCCCTTCCCACTCCTTCCCCCCGCCCCTCTTTTCTTCCTCCCCAAACCCCCCTACAACCAAACTCTAACATCCCCCCCCAGCTGGGACGCCCTCTACACCCGCGAATCCACCAACCACGCCGCTGACCCCACGGACGAAGGCACAATCTGGTTCGACGACTCCTCCGCCGAAGACAAGCTGGTGACTCTGCTGCGCTCCTCCACTCTCACCGGGTTCGACCCTGCAACAGCCAGCTTTCTGGATCTGGGGACGGGGAATGGACATTTGTTGTTTAGGCTTAGGGATGAGGGGGTGAGGGGGGAGGATAGTGACGAGGAGGAGGAGGAGGGCGAAGGGGAGGGGGAAGGGGGAAAGCTGTTTAAGGGGCGCATGTTGGGGACGGATTATAGCGCTACTTCCATCTCCTTTGCGCGCGCGGTAGCGGCGGAGAGGGGGTTAGGAGATGGGGACGTCGAGTTCGTAGAATGGGACGTCCTCGCCTCCCCATCCTCTCCCGTTCTCTCCGGCCCCAACGCAGATGGCTGGGATGTGGTACTCGACAAGGGCACATTCGACGCTGTGAGTTT
>LMYD01003063.1:0-20468 GCA_001630595.1 Pseudogymnoascus sp. BL308 | reverse complement strand
GAGCAGAGGAGGGCGATGGAGGATGCGTATGGGGGGTTTGTGCAGAGGGGGTATGGGGGGGGGTGTTTTGGGTATACGGGGGATCAGGAGATGTTGTAGGGGTTTGGGAGGTTATTTTGTTCTTTGATGGGATGTGGGATGTGAGAGGGTTCTGGTACATATTGCGTTGGGGTGTGGTGGCATGTATGGGACGGAAGTTGAGCGGGTGAAGGGGGTATATTATATGTTCTCCGTTGGGGTCAGGTTATTTTTTCCCTTCGTTCTAGGCAGCATTACCTCTATGTTATTTGCTTGCTTTCGCTATTTGGTTCTTTAAGGGATTGGTTTGATGGGGACTGACGTTTTTGTTGTTCAACCTGAGGTACGTCGTCTCCCCCCTTTTTTCCTAAACTGTAACTATAACCATGCCACTTTCCCCATCCCCCTAATCTCCCACCATTATTCTCCCTGTCGGTTTGGTTATCCGTTTATTTCAAGGAGTCGGGGTTTATTTAAACACATACTTCCTACATTTTGTGCTCCTTATTATTCTTATAAGGATTTTCAATACGAAGATCATCATATATTAAATCAAATAAAATAAAACCAAACTCTATTTATTAACACACATCACACATATATAATGGCGCCCCTATATAAGATTTCTTTACATAAAAAAAAAATCCCCTTTTACTTGATGGGAAGGCGGGTGAGTATATAGCCCACGATGTACATTTATTTCTATAAAACGCCGGCAATCTGATATTTCCAAAGGCGAGCCCTCCCGTCTTCCGAACCAGTAACAAAAATACCTTCTCTTTCTGTAGATATAGAGCTCACGTCAACTGTCATGATAAAACTTGCGTGACCCATCACTAAACAGCGAATTACCCCTGTTGTAGCATCGTAAATATGCACCCCCTTATCTTTTGAGCCACAGAAAAGAAGTCTGTCGTCAGGCGTGACTGCTACTGCGTAACCAGAATCCTAAGACTGTTAGAGCAAATAAGAAATCATAGGCAAAAGTACGACTTCTTACCAAAGCGCCATCCATAGTATTGACACATGACCAGCCACCTGGTATGCCTCCACCTAGTTTCCACCTTTTTACAAGATTATCGAAACCGGTAGAGTATAGGTGTTGACTGTTTGGTGAGAAACTAAGTGAACAAATAGTATTCCTATGTCCATTAGGTCTAAGAAGATTATAGATGAGGGACATTGTGCGTATATCCCAAACAAATACGCTCCTCTCAATAGAACCAGCAGCGACGAGTCTAGAGTCCGGAGATATTGCAACACTCTTGTAACCACGATTGCAACCATCTAGTACTCCATCGCACGAGCCCGCTTCAACGTTCCATATACGAACACTTTGACCAAAGCTAACAGAAGCAATTATAAGCCCATTATTTGCAAAGTCGATACTCTGTATGATAAGGTCATGGCCCGTAAGAGTATGTATAAGCATTTTTGACTTAAAATTCCAAACCTGTTGTATAATGAGCGGGGTTCGAGAAACCATAAAAGAAGACTTACCCTTAATAGCTTGTCCTCATATCCGGCCGCGATTAGACTAGTTGCAATGGGGCCAAATGCTATAGATCGGATGTTGTTGGTGATTTTTCCTGTAGTTAGACGACATAAACGAACTCCACTTGTAACATCAAATATGTTTACATCTCCAAACGAACCAAGGGCAACCATCGTTCCATCATAACTAAATTTAGTAGAATAGATATAACTCTCTTCCGCAAAAGTATGAAGAAGCTCGACAGCTACAGGTTGTTCTCCAGTAGGATTGCTGATAGCAAACCAGTCATCCCCGATCGTTTTAAATTGCGTTGGAACAGTTGAAATATTAAGCTTGCCAAGTTTATTGCCTATATCCTGCAGGTTATTTAGTCTCAAAGCGTCTCCGAAGTCAATCTGTCCTTGTGGCTGTATTTCTTTAGAAATACCTTGCGCAGCGCTTTCTGTCGGCCCAGGAGAAATTAGGGTATTGGGAGCTGGAAAAGTAATATCTTCCTGAGGAATAGTATGATTCTTCCTTCTATGCCTTTCCAATTCCGCAAAGGTTGCAAATCCTAAGGTTTCATATGGGCAGCCTGTTGACAGGCAACGAAATGCTCGATCATGCTTTTGCATGTGTGCTTGCCTTGTGGAAAGGGTCGAAAACCCTTCCCAAAACCCGAAGCACTTTAAAGTTGAGCATTTGTACCAACCTGCACTCGAACCATAGAAGAGAGTATAATTGTCTTTCATAACGATATCGTCTTGGACTTGCTGTATGGTGCCTTCGAATATACTTCGCCGTCGGTCTAGTTGAGCCTGAAGAACTTGAATACAGCTTGTTTTTGCACTCGACTGTGATTGTCTTGATCCGGATTTTGATAATAGCTGGAGGCAGCTGAGGTGCTCTTGAAGATAATTATGCAGCTTTTCTGCCGAATGGTCTTCATGCCCGAGAAAGGAGTCTGAATCTTTTCCTGTGTGCATACTTAAGAATTTATCAAACGTAGCCGAGATGGTACGTAATGATTGAAGCTCGAGCGAATGGATTGATTGGACAAGTGCTTCAAAATGCCCTAGCCAGTAAGCAATAACATAGTCCTGAAATGCATAATGCCCTTTATATAAGTAGTCCATAATTTGCTCATCTTCTAGGTCGCGGGAAAAGGCAGGAAGACTGAGATATCTTAGGCAGGTTTTTGTAATGTCAAATGTGGACTTATTGACATTTATTCGTGCAGACAACCCGTTATTCTGTCCTATAAGATAGCTGTGCTAGGTGAGCATCGCAGAAGAAAGCAATTCATGTTGAAAATGTACTTACGTCTTTGCTGTGTCGTGTACTAGATGGATTGTGTTGTCTTTCGAGATCTCAACCAGAGAGCCACAAAGCCTTTTGACAACCGAATGACAATTGTCTGGGCTATTCGGTCGTAAACATCGGCCTTCAAAGTCTACGGTTTCTGCATCAAGATCGATTGAGAAAGTGGCCTGTAGCTCATTCCATCGCAGAGACCGCCTAGCACAGACAGTCCATTCCAGTATTGCTTTCGCTGCGTTGCGCTCAGAAGCTGTGGAATAATCGTAGATTCTTCGTACGATTCTCTCATATCTATATGTAAGCATTATTAGCATTTTGGCTAGAAATTGATAGTCAAGTAACCTTACACTTGGTCCAAACCATCGGGGAATTGAGAGGGGTTAACTTCCGCACGTAGTTCCGTTAAAGATGTTTGACACTTAAGATGCTTTAACATCAGCCGAGCAAAGAGAAACATTCCTGATTTACAGTTAGACTGTGTTCAATACTATTATTTTGAGTGATATTGACTGACCTTTAGCTCCGGAGTTGATCCTGTCGCCAAGTTCCTTCGCTTCTTCCTTAGAAAGTTGGAACTTCTTTTGGATCTTCATCAACTTTCGAGATGTATATACACGTATTTCATTGGAGTGCGCTGTTAAATCGTGCAGTGTAATCCGGGGAACCTTGGAAAGTCGCGCCCCGATATCTCCCTCGTCGCGGCTGACTATGAGCAGTCGAAAGTTGCTGGGACTGTCCCCAGACTTGAGCAACGGCAACATCCAATTAAGGACTTTTCTCCTCTCTTTTTGTTCGCACTCGTCTAGTCCATCCACTATGAGCCATAACGGCTCACCGCAATCTACAGCAATGGTGAATAGTGATTTTAGGGTAGTGAGAGATTCAATTGTTACTTCCCGACTTTTTGCGCACTCGTCGTAGAGGTAAGAGAGCACACCGGGATTAACAGTTAGCAGTTGCGATATATGGCCTTTTAAAATAGAAGCTAAAGAATTCCGAAGCTTGTCTTCATCTTTGCAGTAGAAAAATACAACATGGTGTTTGTCCATCTCCCGCATCACTGCAATCAGACGAGAAGTCAAGATGGTTTTGCCTAATTTTCTTAGTACAGTATAGTTTTCACATGGTAATTGACCAACATACCGGCCCCAGGGATTCCCTTTAACCAAAGAAGATTTGAATTGGCATCAGTTGGGTCTAACCAAGCCTTCACTTTCGTATTTTCCAATAGCCAAAGCCCGAAACTTTGTCCTTTAATCCAATTGACTGAGGCATTATCTTGATCAAGCTCAAAGTCTGCTGGGGATAATTTGCTTATAACGGATAGGGCCTGGCGTTGAAGTTCCCCACGCTCTGCTTCAAGAATGTGCTTTTCCTGTGCCTTCCGGGCCAATTGGTTCGTTTCGATCTCAATCAGTGTTGCCTGTCGGTCTATCAAGGCAGCGTTATCTTTGAGGCTATCAAGAAGCCGTCTAAAGTGGGCATTGAAATTCTTCCAGGTAGAATGGAAGAGTTGTTTCCAGGCTGTCGCTACTGTTAGTTACATATCTTGCATGTTCCTCAAAAGACATATAACCTTTGCGCTTGAATATCACGAGGGCACGCCTGTGGAACTCAAGTATATCTGCGTACATGCAGCCTAGCACTCGCCTCATGTGCTTGTTATTTGTAAATAAGCTTTCGTACTGACACAGGAGAGGTATCGTCTCGCCAAGTTGTTCATACGCATCAAGTAGGGTGTCCAAAGACTCCGCCCAGGTTTTCGCAGCCTATTATATGTAAGCTCTATCACACTACGAGGGACTGTATCAGTAGGATATTTACAAGCAATAGAAATTTCACGGGGCCCTGTTAAATGCAACCAACGATTAGCAGGTTTGCTCGTCGTACAGTTAAGAGGCTCGGTACCCAGATGAATGCGATAAACTCGGACACATTTAAAAAGACCTCAATAACTGTGCCATATTGCTCCATTGCCTCAATGAAGCCCCGTATTCGCGTCATGTTTCTCATCTTGCGCTGACTGCCATGTTCATCTTGAATTTTGTCAATGGCATCGTGTACCCCTTGTAAGGTCGTGAACTTGAAATCATCCTTTTCAGAGTTTGTGAGACCGATGAGAAACCTGGACCGGGCTTCTTCGAATATAGCTTTGTCGGGCTCATTGCTGGCCATGGTGAATTCATGCTACAACAATTGTTGTGTTTTCTAGCGGATGTGAAGCGGAGTAGTCGCCTACTCCGTAGACTTACTGCTCCCAATTTTATCTATCGGTGAAGACGGCATTTCTTGGGAGTGACTGTGCCTTATAAGGTGCACAACCGCCTCCAGACAGCTTCATTTGCTGGGAGGGAACCACGTAATCCATCGCATAGACGGGCTGTGTGCCAAAAAGTGTGTTTACACCGGTCTAAATTACAGGGTTGCTTTTCGCTATATGCAGACTTCAGCTAGCCTTGCGTCGCCAGGGCGGAATACCAATCCGCCTAAAATGCCTCAATTCAGAGATAGTTAACTGGCGAGCTCGCAGCCTTATCCGACAAATTCTCTTCAATTTGATTGAAATTGAAATTTTAGATTGTAGATGAACAGTATTCAATTTCAGTGCATAGTAGGCACAGTTGAGGATGGGCGCCGATCCATGTGCTCCGAACCAGTTGAAACGGCCCCTTGATTACCTGTGTAGGCAGGATGACCAGCAAGAACCTCATCGGCGGCAGAAGAGAGACGACCTAGGCTTGTCTCAACACATGCAACACATGGCAGAGTGCGTTAAGTATATAACATGGGATTGATAATTGCATAAACGGAACTTTCAGCTGACTACTAATATGATAATAGATCACCGTTCCCTGAAAACTATACTATCAATCCTGCCGTAAGCCTATGCATAGCTTCTCCTTGCAAAGAATACACGCCGACATCTTCTGTGGATAGCCTGCCGCAGAGAAAGAATGAAGTCGCCAACATTGAATGGTCAGAGGATGTATTGATGACCGAAATGCTCAGCCTTGGACCAAAAATACCTACGCCTGAATCCAACGATCGCGGGGATATTGTTGATGAGGTGTGCTATGGAATGGTATTAGGCTCGCGAAATTTGACCTTCTAGAGCTAATGTTTTGCAGATATGCGAAGGGAAAGCTGCATTCGTCGACGGATTTAATCTCGATTGGAACGTCTTCAAGGATCTACTGACCTCCTCACCCTCAGGCGAGACTTTAAGTCTTAGTAAGAAAAACGGTATATATAGCGTAACTCACAATAAGACAGCAGCGAATGTTGCAATACTGGATACACGCATGTCAGATCGACTTCGAGATATATCTAAACTTGGAGTTGTTCGAATACGTGTCTTCTTGGACGAATCCGCAGAAATTACAGACTTGGCTCGAAGTGGATCGGTTCAGCTTCCTACGCTTCAAGTTCTTCTTGTATTGTATGGAAAGCGAGAAATTGCGAATGCCATTGGAAAAATCCTTTCTCGGGCTCGCATTTATCTCCAGCATCCAGTTCTGATCGATAGCGGTATCAACTACGAAAATCCGCATCATTTCAAAACCCATTGGAATATAGCAGCTGCGACAGCTTTTAACGGCGCTCATATTAGCCCACCAACAATTCAAACTAACCTACCAGCCCAACCGTACATTGAAGAGGTCTTCCAGACTCTAGAACAAAATACAACCCTGTATGAGCGCGAGCCAGACGTCCGTATAAAAACCAAATTACTACCGTATGTTATCCGCAAAACGAATGATTATAAGCTGACAAGTTATCAGCCACCAAAAGGAGGCACTATGTTTCATCCTAGATCGGGAAAACAGAGTACTCACCGAATCCCTCTCACTCTGGAGCCTTCAGGGAATACCCACCCAACCATTGTACGTCTGCTAATATTCTAGATAACTGTATTGCCGCAAACATGTAGCTAATAGGCCAAAATTTAGTTACCAGCACGCTATTACTGAAATTAAAAGGGAATGTCACCCGGGAGACCCGCGGGGTGGAATACTCGCTGATGAGATGGGCCTTGGCAAAACATTGTCGATAGTCTCTGCAATAGTCACCACCCTAGAAGATGCACAGCTTCACCAGTCGGACGATCAAGAGGAAAGTAGGGCAATTCTACAAAGCAAAGCTACTTTAGTTCTTGCACCATCAGCAAGTAAGTGACATATGAAAGCATCAAAATACTCTTGCATAACATAAGTTTATAGCTCTATTGGACGGGTGGGCTGCAGAAATTGAGAGGTTATATCCCCTAGTCTTTTCAGCCTACCACTGCTAATGTTTTATAGACATGTTCAAAACAACACGTTAAGTGTCCATAAATATCACGGACAAGGAAAAAAAGCAGGCGCCCAGGACATTTTAAAATACGATGTAGTTCTTACCACCTTCGCCACGCTATCTGCAGAGTATTCTAAGGGGTCATCCCTTCTCCAGAAAATAAACTGGTTTCGCCTGGTACTAGATGAAGGTAGTAATCAACACATATTTATTGGTGCAGAATGTATGGGGAATCATATGCTGATTTGTTTAGCTCATTTCGTTCGAAACCAGACAACAAAACAGTTCAAAGCTGTATTGAGCCTTACAGCCCAGCGATGTTGGGTCCTATCCGGCACCCCTGTTCAAAACAATGCCGAAGACATAGGAGCATTGGTCAGAATACTCCGTGTCCCTGAATTAGAGAGTAGGTCTACATTTCAAAGATATATAATCTCTCCTCTTGCAACAGGGATGCCAGACAGCAGCAGGAACCTCCGCTTGCTCCTCAATTCCGTCTGCTTAAGACGTCTTGCAACTATCATGAATCTACCAGCCGTTACATATCAAGTACAAAGCCTGGACCTCTCACCAGCTGAAAAACAACTGTATGAGGATATATTAGAAAGCTCATCGCAGGAAATTGAGGAGGCGATATCTAGCAAGAAGTCTTCCCTGGCTTACAGCAGCATTCTTCGAGCAATTATGCGCACCCGGATGCTTTGCAACCATGGTACATTTCGGGGACCCCCCGGCACAATACGACTTGGAACACTATTGATAGAAAACAAGGACGTGCTGGAATCAATACAAGATGGAGATGAAGGTATTTGCCATGCCTCTTTTCAATCCCGTTTCTACTTCCACGCCTGCAAATAGCATAAGCACTAACACAGTGTAATAGAAATCGACTTAGAAATTGTTGATTCTCCCCTTAATCCGGGGTCACGGATGAGTCCCCATGCATCTAACTCTAATGCGCAAACGTCAAGAGATTTTCTATCTTGCTCTACGGCATCTGTGATGACTAGCCACTCCACAAAACTTTCTGCCCTCATGAACAATTTAAAGGAGGGGATGTCTAAAGGCAAAAGGTACAATATTAATCACATGAACCGAAAGTTGCAATTAATAACTAATTATACCCATAGTATCATTTTCTCATCTTGGAAGACAACACTCGACTTGACTGAAACACTGCTGCAATTAAGCAGAATAAAATATGTTCGAATTGATGGAAATATCATTGGTGCCGAAAGGTCCAAGATTATATCTAGATTTGATACCGATCCCTCTATCGCGGTTATCATGATGACCACTGGCACAGGCGCTGTTGGGTTAGTACATATATTTCCCTTTATCGGACCAGATCTTACTAAACAAAATTTATTGCTCAGACTCAACCTCGCTATAGCCACCCAGGTACATATTATTGAACCACAGTGGAACCCATCCATAGAATCCCAAGCCATTGGTCGGGTGCTCCGACTTACACAAAAACATCCTGTCACTGTGACTCGATATATTACCAACAATACAGTTGAACAGGTATGATTATCCGCTAAACATCTACTTTACAGGGAGACCTGTTGACAATGAAATACCCAGGCTGTTCAAGAACGACAGAGCAAGAAGCTCGAATTGGCGGAGCTGACTCTTAATCGAGATATGGGTTCAGACGACCAAATGACGCAGCGTCTATACGTGAGTAGTTTTTCTCTTTACCGCCGTCATGAGTCGACAAACCTATCTAATAAAAATAGGCTCTTCGGTCTCTCTTGCGTAAATAAGAGAGGATGTACTTGTCAGTTGGCGGGTACACATATTTAACCCTGAGTACTAAATCAGTAAAATTAAATGCATCGCACTCATCAATTTATTCCCCGCCAAACTATTTTATTAGCTTCCCATTTGACTCTGTGGAGTATTAGTGGATTATCAGAGTCGTGAAAGCATAGAAACGCTGCGTTCTTTACAAAAGCTATAGGTCTAGGAATGCAAATCTGACGCTTGCGAATATGGGAGCTAGATCTCGCGAAGTTGCTACTGGAACACTTAGAATTGAATGTACTTAGTTATATAGAGTATCCTCTCTACAAGTTCTAGACCTTATAATTATCTAGTTATCTCTCCTAGTTATATAATGGCAACTAACCCGTTACCTGGCCAAACAGGTAGCAACTACATTTTCCCCACCACTATCCCTAGAACCCTAGACGCACGTCCGAACACACATAGTTGTAATGTACAAGCAGCTCGACGATAGTCATACCCTCAGCTTCCCAGAGAGTGAATTGTAGACTTCCGGGCCCCTCTTTCCTGCTCGGACGATGCACTTGGCCGGGGATTCCAATCGAACTAGGGGTGGGCCCGGAGTTCCTTCTCGGACGATACCTCTAACCGGGAATTCCGATCGAACTAGGCGTTGGTCCGGAGTTGTTTCCAAGAGAAGGAACTGACAAAGGATATTATTAGGAGGGAAGGAACACGATTAAATAATCACCTTCCTTCCTTTCCTCGATTAGATAATCGCCCCCCTTTCTCCCTAATAATATCCGTCGTTCCTTCCAATCTTACCCTTCTCTCCTTTCTCATTTGCTCTTTCCCTATTTCCATTTCCTGGAGCCTAAATCCCGACCCCTTAACCCCGAATCTTGAATCCTGAATCCTCAATCCTGAATCCCAAACAGCAGATCTCTCGTTGCTTTCTAATCCCAAAGATATTTTAGTCCGAAACGAGCTGAACATTATGAAATCTTCCTAAGAAACAAATTCAATGAATATTGTATAAATAGACCAACGGT
The DNA here is from genome assembly GCA_001630595.1 of Pseudogymnoascus sp. BL308. Classification (NCBI taxonomy): domain Eukaryota; kingdom Fungi; phylum Ascomycota; class Leotiomycetes; order Thelebolales; family Thelebolaceae; genus Pseudogymnoascus; species Pseudogymnoascus sp. BL308. Next base: position 10,580 of record LMYD01003063.1, on the reverse strand, counting down.
TCCCAAGTCTCATCAATAAGTAGTCACTTGAAATTACAACTACATTCAATCTCACTATTATCACCCAAGCATTCTGTCCAACGAAGATTAATCGCCAACATGCAAACCAAAATTCTGTCCGTCCTAGCCATTCTTATGGTGGTCACACCTGCACTTAGCATGCCAGCGGTGTTAGGCTCAGCCATCGATGTCCGTAGCGCCCCTGCTGGTGATGGTTACTACTATGTGTCCAAAAACGACGACGGCACTCACTCGACCACTTTCAAATCGCTTGTCGACCTGAACTTTACGGTAGCTGATGTGGGTGATATCACCCCCTCTGCAGGTTCTTTCGTCCAAAAGCGAAATGGCGATGTCGCGTGTGGTAACATGCGACTCAACGCAGACGACACTCTGAAGGCACAGTCGTGTCTCAGAGCCGCAGCAGACAGAGAGAAGGCATGGTTTAATGGGCACTGGGCATTTGTTCGTATTGTACCATTTGGGACATTTGAAGTTGTGCTAACGCTGGGAAAATAGTGCAAAGTCGGTGGTACCATGGCATTTGCCTGCAGCTACCAGGACACCAAAGTCAATTCGGGCCTCATCAACGATTTTCAACTCGCCATTGATCACGATTGTGGCTGGCCCCAAGGTGGAAACAAACGCTGCAAGAACGATTGTGGGGTTTCTGATCTTGACGTGGGGAGAACCTTCAGTGGAGATCATTTTTGCACAACTAGCTACGTTGGGTGGTAGAGTGTCTGCAGGACATGTTCCAGAGCAGACTTCTACTAAATATCATCTGAAGGGCATGCTGGAGAGCAGACTTCTGCAAGTGTTGTCCAGCTGCGAAAAACGTTGGAATATTCTTTTCTTAGCTAAATAGCTGACCTGTGTCCAAAATCAGTGTTTCACTTCCGTAACACTAGGCAGCAGCTATTTCCGCATTTTATGTCATAGGTATCTTACTATCTTTCCTAGTAAACATAGAAAGAAAGCAAATTATACTGCGACACTCTCGATCCCCTGGCATACCTATTGGCACGATTGAGAGTAATAAGTAAATGGTTTTCAAGCTTGTATATGATGGAGCGGACGGGATGAGATTTGGTTCTTCTCAAAATTTCCAGGTCATCCATAAGTAGGTCCTCCTTAATTTCTTGTATAGCAGCCTCTACATATTGTATCCACATAAGGCGTAGCTCTAACCACTCATCTCACATTAAGCGTTAGATGCCTCGCATAAATCTGAATAGAGAAATTCATGTGATGGAGATAAATTAGGGATTTGCCAACCATCTATTCTGATCCTGGAACCCTGCTAGAGTGATCATTAATATCTTATCTATGGATCAATTGTCTCCCATTGCTGATGTATATGAGTTCTGTCTGCAGTTAACTTGCACATAAAGCAGTAGCCAAAATCGACACAAGTCATACAATGGTATCGCTGACCATAAATTTTCTACTTGGTATTAGCTTATACTTCTGTTGATCACACTTCTTTGACTTCATAAAGAAACTTCCAGAAAAACAACCGTGGCACATGGAATCACAGTTTCTTTTTCCCACTTGTAATATTGCAGAGGAATCTGAAGTAGCTAGCTCGTGTTTAGCTCCTTGACGTCCACTAGGTAAGTCCTCACTATCGTTCCATATCTTTAGTGTAAGGTTTTCATTTTGATGAAAGGTAGCAATTGAGATGGCAGTCCAACTTCCAGGTGGTTCTAAGGTTTCAACCAGGTGTTCTTTAATCCCTGCATTGAAAAGGAGTTTGAGCATCTGAGAATCGCCGGTTCTTGCTGCCCAATGCAAAGCTGACCACCCATTTCTTTCCTCCCAATCAGAATGGAGAGACTGCGAAATCCACTCTAGAACGTCGTGCGAGTTACCTGCCGCTGCATAGTGTAGAGCTGTGAGATCTCTTTTATTATTGGCCACCACATCCATGCCGAGATCCAAGAGGTATTTAAAAATTTCCAAGTTCCCAGATCTTGCAGCGAGGTGGAGGGCGTTCCTACTGTGACTGTCAGCGACATCTTTGTCGTTTCCATATGCCAACAGCAATCCTATCACATCTTTGTGCCCCCGATGAGCTGCTGCTCCAAACACTGTAATTCCAGTACCAGGATCTTCTAGATAGATATTTGCCCCATTCTTCACCAACAGCTACACTATAGCCTCGTGCCTCTCGAATGCAGCCTCCAACAGTGGTGCTCTACCACCCTAATCTACAGCAGCGCCATTGTCGAGCAAGAGCTGCACCACAGCCTCGTGACCTTCTTCTACGGCACACGAAAGTATTGTCTGGCCCCTCTTGTCCTTAGCATCCACTGCAGCACCGTTGTCAAGTAAGAGCTGTACTACAGCGTCGCGCCCTGCTTCTGAAGCCCGCCACAACGGTGTCCGTCCACCCTTATCCTTGGCATCCACCGCAGCGCTATTGTCGAGCAAGAGTTGCATCACAGCCTTGTGCCCATATTCCGCAGCCAACGATAACGGTGTCTGGCCCACCACGTTTTCAGAATCCACTTCGGCGCCATTGTCCAGTAAGAGCTGCATCACCCTGTAGCAACCATTGAGCGCTGCTCTATGCAACGCTGTGAGTTCCCATTTGTCCTTAGCCATAACATTAGACCCCCTATCCAGAAGGAGCCTAGGTAAAATTCCATACTCTAGCTGAGTTGCTACAGATAGTGCTGTTTGCCCAGCATCACACTTTACTGCTATATTAGCTCCCAGGCAGGGTCTTTGTTGGACGGTATTCCTTGGCTTGGAATATAAGGGAAAGAGCGATCGGTGGGATATTTCGCAACTCCCCACTACGGAATTTAAGGTGATAAATGGGGAGAATACGGGGATAGGATAGGTGTATCGAGTTATTTAATTATTTGGAAAGTCTGTGATATAGGGAGTGAAGAATTGAGCTTGTGGAGGTTGAGTATGAACGTGTAGGAATGTTGTGAGGAATATAATTTAAATTATTGAATTCCATTTTAAATAGACGGATATTTAAATAACATAATGTGATATATCTACAATACTCTTTTTCAGCAGAAACCATGCAAGTGGAACTTTGTCATTAACAGTTGCCAGGAATAGGGCTGTGAATCCATCCTTATCCCGTGCCTCAATATTAGCTCCATTTTCTATAAGCAGGCTCACAGTGCTCTCGTGTCCTCTTTGAGTCGCTAGGTGCAGCGCTGTTCGACCGTCTTCATCTTTCGCCTCAATATTTGCTTTCTGCTCCAACAGCAGCCATGCGAGCATCATGTGGCCATTGTAAGCTGCCCAGTGCAGTACTGTCCGTCCAATTTCATCCTTAGCCTCAAGATCAATCTCCATTTGTAGTAGAAGCTGCATGATCGCCTCGTTCCCATTCCTAGTAGCGCATTGCAAACCCTCCCGTCCAGCTTCATCCTTCATTTCAACTTGGGACCCGTTCTCTAACAATAGGCGTACAACCATCTCATGCCCATTTGCAGCCGCCGCATAAATTTTGCTTCTATATCAGCACCACTTTGAAGTAGTAGCTCAACAACTCTTTGACGTCCCAGCGAAGCTGCTCCATAGAGCGGTGTTTTTCCTTGGATCTCTTTTGCCTCAATGTTAGATCCCTGTTCTAGGGGCTGTTGTACAACTAGGTGGAACCCGTTCTCAGCGGCCAAGTGCAGTGCTGTACTTCCCTTGAAATCGGTTGCGCCAAGATCAGCGCCTTCTTTTAGAAGCTGCCGAACGACCATAGCATGCCCACGAGACGATGCCTCAACAATAATATGTCCCAAATTTAAGCTGTTACTGTCTAGCTTCTTCAACTGGCGCAGAATAACTTTCTGTGTGCCATGTCGAGCCAACGCGCCAACTTTGCCAATATCTATAGTTACGCATTCTAGTAGTTCGTTCCAGCTTTCTGCGAAAAGTACGAAGTAAGCAGTAAATTGGAAACCAGCGTTAGCATCGACTTACTACAGACTCGTCGCCAACTGTTTAGATCCTTGCGCAAGCTATAATTTACTAACCACGATGAGAGTAGCTCGGGACACAGGATACAGAATAACAAATCCGTAGGTAGTGTGACGAAGGACATGGTGGAATAGATGTTGAGTGGTAGCTTAAATGGGGTTTTGGTAATCAAATGCCGTTGGATGCCACGTATGAATATGGCTAGACCATACATACGATGTATGACACAAGTGGTTGCAAAAAGACAAGGCAGCTACTATTACGAATCGACGGAAGTGACGCGAAGCTACACAAAATGTTGCTTCGACTCACTCACCCTGGTCAACCCACAGCTCACCCAGCTCACACTTCATTCTGCGATTCGGCGCTATGCCTATTCCGCGCCATGCCTATTGACACGATCGAGACCCTCATCCTCATTTTGTGATTGCGACTACCTCGACCCCAACTACCTCAACTACCTAAAAGTGGGTACATTTTTAACAACACGTTATACCACAACAGTACACTCTTACAGGGAGCAAGGTGAGCATTTACCACATCGCAGGGTCTCAACTTGCGTTGGCTGGTTGGCGGTGAGGCAAGGATTCAAACATAAAGACTATCTCAAGTATTGCACCTCCAGCCTCATGCAGTATCCGTATCTCCCGTTACAAACAGTCCTACATTCGATATAGTCCCAAAAGACTGCTTAACAATCCTCGTATCCTCTACATCAACATCAATAAAAAACGCGGATACGTCAGGACCTATACGAGGCCCGTCTATCGAAGTGGATGGGCCCATAGCAGTCGGCGGAACTGGAGTTAATTAACATACATAAACACGACAAAACTATGAGAACACGGGGGACGGGCTACCCACCGATTACAGTAACGAATTTAGAGCCACATTTACTGCTTATTATCATCCTCTGGTCGCTAGTGGTGGGGTCTTCGACCATTGTAGCAATGGCATCTAGGAGTTGCATTTCACGAATCATGATGTTGCCAAGGTTCCTTTTGTAATCAGTATATGATAATATCTGGGTGTACTTTACTTACCTGCGGAATTTTATGATCTCTTCAAGATACTGGGATTGGAGGTAGGAAATGAAAAGATGGCGTTGTAGAGATTCGATGGCGCCGAGGAACGAAGCTACTACTTCGTCTGTTGCGAATAAAAGTTCAATGTCGGCACCTTGTATATCGATACGGTCGTTGTTTCTTAGGAACGCGTTTCCCTTTACGCCTTTTAGAACGACTCCGGGTTTGCTTGTATCCCCGTCGACTACGGTAAATTGACCGACTGCAGATATGTGTTAGCTAATAGCACGAAACTGATAATGATGTGCGGATGCCCACATTGAACCACAAGCTGAGAAACGTCGCCATCCTCAGCGTCGCCCAAAATACTGGTTTGGATAACTACCTCCGCATGCCGACATGGAAGCAATCCTGAATTGTCTCGGGTAACGTCTCCATCCGGTCCGGGGAATAGCATAGATACGTAGTGTAACAACTGGACGCTTTCGATGGCATCGAGACTGTAGACCAATCCGCTTGAATTTATGGATACACTTCTAACATATCCCGGAAAACTAGAAGTACCACTACGAGGGAAGTATGTGAGTATATTTTTCCTTGCAGTTATTGAAGAAACATACCTCTTTGCATTTAAAACCGAGAGCGACCCCGTTTTATCCTGGACCGAAGTGTATATGAGCATAGAAGGATCTGCTCCAGTTGATGCTGATCTGAGCCCCTGAACTAACGCTAGATGCAGCTTATTCTTCTCAAAGTCGGCAAGGCCTTGGTGGTGTTAAAATGGATATTCTATTATTAGGGGTTGATTTGACCTACGTGAAGATAGCACATTAGAAATTTGGAGTTGTACCACTGAATTAGAAGCCTTTGAAAATGCATGGATCGTCCATGTTGGACGACCAGTTGTGATGCGGACGAAAATGCTTGGAGGCACCACTGAAAGTGTCAGGCCAGCTCCAATAGAGGAAACCGTAGTCTGAGGGCTTACAAGTATAATCTAGCTCATGACAGTTCCTGCAGGAGCAACAGAACAGTTTTGAGCCTTGGCTTCTCATCCATTCCGGATTGAATGATGCTGTTTGGCATATTAAGTAGGTTGAAGTCACGTTCGAACTCTTCAAAGAAAGAGAAAATGTCAACTCTGACTCTTCGGGTTGTTGCTGGAAGCTAACATCACGCTCGGAGCCTTCAAAGTCCGCTTCGCTCAGTTCGGAAGCTTCGCTTGGGGTCATTATAGAAATTGACATAGACGACACCGACTCGTTGGTTTGCTGCCTGGAAAAACCATACGACTCTGCGGCTTTGCTGGCCGCCTTCATTGGCTGCTTGGGTTGTTCTGAAGAAAACATGATGTTGTTCATAAACCACTTATGCATATCTTCCAGTTTCTCATGACTGGCCTCGCCCTGTAGTTTAATCTTGTCTGCTTGGGCACTATTAACGGATTAGCATGCTGGAGAAGCAATATAGATATAACCTACTAGTTGCGAGCTGCGATTGCCAAGTTCAACGCCGTCACATGGATTCCAAGGCTGCTCCTTAATTTGTCCAAACCAGTGCCTTCTGTCGTAAATTTGATCTTCTTAATGTTATCTTTGAAGTCTTTTACCCATTGTTGGCGAGTCTTTTCATCTACTTGCACTGCGTCTGCTCGTAGCTCTGGATATTTTTTCAGAACTCCATCTAGATGTTTCAGCGTTACACCACAGTTTTCTATCATCTGGCCTATTATCTCATCCTCGGGAGAAACCTCCGGACCCCCATCCGGGGATTTGGGGGTCTCTAATGTAGCCGACGCAGACTTTAACGCCTTGCCGATGGCGAAAAGCTGGTTTTGGACTTCTTGGAACTCTGCGGTTGCTCCCTTGCGGCCGCTGGTGAGGGTGGTTCCCAGCCTATGGGCAAGGTCTGAAAGCAGGACAATATCACCGATCCCTATTCCAAACGACATTTTGCGAACCCGTTGTCTCCTTAAACGAAGATGCGCATTGGGATGGAAACGGCCTTTTAACGATGTTGCCCCATATCAACGAGGCTGGACTAGATGCGTGCTATTGACGAGATAGGTGTTGATTGACATGGGTGTGGCACAGCCCATGTGGAACTCAGCCCCAGCCTCGGTTTCGATTATAAAGCCTCATTCAATCACCGAACCAAAGAGACGGTCGATTGTACTCCTACCTGTCTTAAAGATAGATGAAACCGAGACCGATTTTGTTGAAAATCGGTCATTTCCATCGCTCACGATGCCTTACTATCAAAATCGCCGTTATGAAGAATATGATGCCGAAGTTAATAGGCTGCCGTCCGGGCTCTTCTTCACGGCCGCTCGGGCTGAACACAAGGAACCACCTGCGAACATAACGCGCAAAGATATTAAGCAGAAGGAAGTCATTAATCGCGAAGAAATAAACTATCAGGACTTTGTAGTTCCTAAGTATAACTCGACAAAGACAGGCAAGGAGATCTACCTACCACTTCTAGAAGTGGCTATTGAGGTCGAAGTTGTAGCGACAATTGCATGGTCAAAGCTGACCCAAACTTTCACGAACCGGTCAAATCAACCTATTAAGGAAGCGACGTACTGCATGCCACTATATGACAATTCGACTGTCACATCATTTGTCTGCACCATCGGTTCTGACAAGATCCTCAAAGGAACTGTGAAGCCAAAAGAAAAGGCGAAGGCTGAGTTTAAGGAAGCTGTTGCGAAGCAACAAGTGGCAGCACTGCTCGAAGAACACACACCTGAGGTGTTTGAAACAACTGTGGGAAATATCCCAGCTGAAACAACTGTCAAAGTTGAAATCAGCTACATAACAGAGCTAAAAGCTGACCTCGGCGGAGATGGCGTTTTGGTCACAATTCCCACCTCCGTGGCACCGCGATATGGAGCAGTTCCCGACACGATGAGAGACAATGCTGCAAAGTCACTGGCAGTTCCTGAAAAGAACGGATTACAGATCAAAATCCAAGTGTCATCACCTGTTGCAATCACCAAGATTGAGAGCCGGACACATCCCGTCTCAATAGAGATGGGTTCACATGGCACCAGAGTGACCAAAGATATTAGAGACTTCTCTAAAAAACAAGCACCTCAGGGTTTCGATCCCAAGAAGGCCGCAGCAACACTATCTGATAGAAACGCATGCCTCGGGAAAGACTTTGTCCTCCTCATCCACGCACACGATGGGCAATTACTAGCCTCGCGCGCCATCACCGAGCCTCACCCAAAGATCCCTGAGCGTTCCGCATTAATGGTATCTATCAATCTTCGAGACTTGTACACACCCAATGTTGTTGCTCCAAAAACAGCTAGTGAGATCGTCTTCGTGGCTGATCGATCGGGCTCAATGGAAGACAGTATGGAAGCTTTGAAGACGGCCATGAAATTCTTCCTCAAAAGCCTTCCAAACAACTGCATTTTTAATATCTGTTCTTTCGGGAGCACGTTCGAGCTCATGTGGCCCAAGTCGCAACCATATAGCCAAGAAACTGTCGATGAAGCTTTGAGCTACGTTGCCAATCACTTTTCAGCAGACATGGGAGGGACCGAGATAGAGCTAGCGTTACGACACGTCGTTACAAGAAGTGAAGTATCTATGAATACTGAAATTATCACCTTGACTGATGGAGAGGTTTGGGATACCCCTTTCTTGTTTCACTTTATCGAAAAAACGAGGTCATCGTGGCCGAACGAAAACACTCGGTTCTTCTGTCTTGGTATCGGAGAAGATGTCTCTCATCATCTCGTCGCAGGAATTGGTCGATTCGGCGGCGGGTTATCGGAAGTCGTAGCGACAGACTCGACAGGGGATTGGATGCAAAGAGTTATTGGGATGCTACGTGCTGCATTGACGCCCTCGAGCTGGACAGTTGATGTTACTTTAGACGGCATGCCCATCTCTGCTGAGGAAAGCGAGGACAAGCGCTGTATCCAGGCCCCGCATCAGATCCCGGATTTCCACGCCTTCTCAAGGTCCTCGGTTTATTTTCTTCTAAACAAAGAGTTCACAGGGGAAGTCGTCAAGATCAAGGCTACTTCAGTTTATTCAGGGGAAACCTTTACCGCGGAAATCCCAATCGAAAAATCAGATATAGGGGGAAAATGGGTGCATCAACTAGCCGCAAAGGCTGTCTTGAGCGATCTCGAGAGCGGGCGGAGTTGGATCCATGATAAGAGCAAAAATACCACGGATGCGAAGACCAAGGCAGAGGCTGATGAGCGCGCCAAGATTGAAGGCGAGAAAATAGGAATCGAATGGAACATTTCGAGCAAATGGACAAGTTTTATCGTTGTCGATGAGAAGAGCCTGCAAGAAAAGCTGTCTCGCTGGTATCAGGCCGGGCACTCTGACCTCGCCGAGTTGACACGGCCTAGATTCGAACCAGGTTATCTGGAACACACTTACCAGGGAGCATATAGGCAAAGCCCGGCAAACACATCGTTCCTGAAGAATACAGATTGGACAATGGACGGCTACGATACGCGGGGCACACTTGATTTTGACTGGGGGGACCAAATTTATAGTAACAAGCCAGATATGGGACCCACTGACGAGGGCAAGGCATCGGCACAAAACCATTGGGGATCGTATGGGCAAACCCAGGAGAGCAAATCGCCATTTCCGCCAGACATGAGCAGCGGCAGAACGCAGGGCACAACTCATGGAAACGTACAGTATGAATTTGTTAAGAAGAAAGAAAGAAATAGAGATACGGATAGTGGGCTCATAACGTTTAAGCCAGGAGGAAAACGGGGGTCGCATAGCCAAAGCCCGGAAAGCCCGGAAAGCCCGCCGTACCCGTCGGCTTTAGACGCACTCGCTGTGAGCGGCAACATCCCGAGCTCGAGGCCCCCGGGGCCGAGAATGAGAGGCACTTCGGAGCCGTCCAGCGACATAGAAGTCTCACCGGTCCGAGCAACCTACGACTCGTGGTCGAGCGAAGACGGTAGCGAAGGAGAAACCACCGACATTTATGGGCGTTTTGTCTATTCTCGTCCTCCCGATGCTACATCTCATAGTCATGGGGGCCATCATAGTCATGGGGGCCAGCCGCCAGAACTCCGCCCGTATCCCATCCGCAGCATGTTAGATCCGGTTCCAGACCAAACCACGGTTGTCACGATCGAGAGTGGCCATCGTAATCATTCACACCACGGGGGGGGGTCGTCGAGCACCACGGACGACGCATCAGGTCGGGCAGACAAATCCAAACGGGACAGTGGTGACGAGAGTGACCATGACACGGGCACTCGCGACCGTCGTCGTTCCCATCGTCGCCCCCCTCGCCGTTCTCATTCTCGTTCTCGTTCTCGTTCTCGTGCTAAGTACATGACAAAAGGGGGATCGCCCAGCCTTCTTCTGAATGGTCCTCCCTCTCGTCGTGGTTCTCATTCCCCCCCTTCCCCCCACACAGAAATCTCTGACCTTCGTCGTGGGATCCGCAACGTCCGCTCACGTTCAAGTTCCGGCTCCGGCTCTCGCCCATCTTCTCTTCTCCGGCCCCGCAAAGTCACCAGCTACAGCTCCACCACTCATTCCCACGCTCGCTCCCGCTCCCGCTCCCGCTCCAATTCCCGCCACGCTCCTCGCCGGCGCTTCCGCT
>LMYD01003062.1:0-20447 GCA_001630595.1 Pseudogymnoascus sp. BL308 | reverse complement strand
GGAGTCTGAAGGCGAGTCTGAAGACGAGTCTGAAGGCGAGCTCGAGGGCGATGAGCTTGACTACGACTACGAGGAGGAGGAGGAGCTCATGCCGAAGCGGAGAAAGAGAAGTGTTGGAGACGCACAGGGTGTCCCTACACCACGCGTTGATATAGAAGCACCCCGCGCCCCTAGCAACAGCAAGCGCACGTACAAACTCCCCGCCATCCCTCGCACCGCGTCCTCATACTCGAGCACATCCTACCCACACTCTCTCAGCGAGGAGGAACCCTTGCCGAAGCCTCGAGGTCGAAGCACCGAAGACCCCAAACCAAGCCCCGCCATGGACGCCGACCTCACTCTCGGCGAGTGCCTCCTTGCGGACCACCTGTTGCCCGATGATGGGGCGGGGTGGCGGATGCCGCTTGAGCCGGAGCCGTTGCTGGAGCTGATTAAGAGACATCTTGCGGAGATGAGGCGGGTTCCTGGGACGAGGCTGGATGTGGAGGCTGCGGTTGCTTTTGGGGAGCGTGTTTCTGCGGAGCTTGCGGGAGGTGCGGAGGAGTGAGGGGGCGTGGGATGGGGGGAGGGGAGAGTATAGAGAATGAGTGAGTCGTGAGGAGGTGGAACAGCCTATGAATTAATCCAATCCGATCCGCAGTGATGGTGTCCTGAGACCCATATTCTGTTTGTCGTTTTCCAGAAGTACTATCGTGCTAATATACAAGTCCACCTGCACGTCTGCCATTACATTCTAGTCTCATTTTGATCATGTTATTCTACGGAATAGTTGCTCTATAGCATGTATCGAAGGTCTTTCAGCTGTTTTATATATTTAAAATATAGTAATATCTATACTTGTATTGCTTATACCACTGCCTTCCCGAGTCATTCTATTTACCTGTCGGCCAACTCACTAATTAGAGGACCTGACTAACTCACAGTGGTGAAAAGTGAGCCACCATCAATGACAAGCTCTTCACCCGTGATGAAACTGGCTTTTTCGCTGCAGAGGAAGACAACACCTTCAGCAATCTCTTCTGGAGAACCCCAGCGTTTCATTGGAATGGAAATAAATGCACGGTTGATATCAAACGAAACACTTAGTGACAATTCTTTCCAGCTTCTTGATGTTGGCTACTTATATTGCTCTATCTATAACGGATGGGTGGTCCATTAACGAGCCACATATGGAGACATCTATTTGTCTCAAGGTCCATCTAGTGGTCCGCCCTTAAATTTAGCTACCCCCCTCCCTGTCTTACTAGGAACCCATAAAATCTTCGTCGTCTAAACCTTCTAAAGGACCGTTGCTTGTGTACTTTGCATTTTGCAGCTCTCTTAAACGTGAATTCTCAGCCCTAAGCCACTGATTTTCTCGCTCTTTTTCGTCTACGGCCTTCTTGGTTTTTATCCACTCTTCTTCGCATGTAGTTTCAGTATTTGCTTCTTAATAATGGGGGGCTTAATATACCACGTAGGGTTCTATTAATAGAGTCAACCTAGTTAACTCAATCTACGGTAGTTAGCAATGAGATTAGCATGCAGGATGGCAACTCTACTTTATAATAGCTTCATGTTTGTCTATAACATTGCGAAATTTGAATTCTGCTAGTATTAGCAATAGACTTAGTTCTCTCTACGCAACTAACTAATTCACATGTAAGATCAATCACTCCACAGCCGTCATATGAAGGGTCTTAGATTATAGTTAGTCCGTTACCGTCTTACTAAGTGAAAATAGCTCTAGTATAGCTTTAACGACTAGTTCGGATTTCATTTTGCGTAGACGTCATGTTTGCAACTATGTCTCCGATAGCGAATAATGTTAGGTCAGTGTTGTATTGTAATCATAATGGAAGTAGCATTTCTATTTATACTATTCCACTTGGTTTTCGATCAGCCCATGCCTAGCTTTTTTCTGCGACCTAGCTACATTATTCGGCTCCCTAATTGTCATGACCCGTACACCTAATTGTCCCCCTCAAATTACCACCCTACGGCTAGGTTCCTACTCCTAACGCGGATCCTAACTAAGTAATTAAGCTTAATTTACGTTAGCTTGCTAAGTATTAGCCTCGTTAGCATAAGTCCGTACATCCATAGAACGCTTAGTCTCATGTTTAGTTTCTCTCCGATTTGCTAAGACACTCGAATCCAGCTTCATGATTCGTGTTTCCATGCACGTATCTAGTCGGGGTTCTTTTGTCACCTTCTAGAGGTAAATTTTGCTACTAACCGTCAGATGTAGCTTTTGGTGTGCTCTAAGGTTATCTATTCGACCGAAGGCTTTTAGCAAGAAACAGTATTAACACGTATAACTATGGCCTTTTGCTAGTGTAAGTTCTCTCATGTCTCTTAAGATGAGAAGGTCTTGAGAACTACTTGCCATAGTCTTGATAGTCATAGGAGTAGATCGCCATTGTACCTAAGGGTTAATAGTTTAATGAAAGTTAGTGTTTAGTCAGAGCTATTTTGACTTGAAATGTGTGCTCAAGTGTGTAAAGTAAGGGAGATGCCCTCATAATATTGTAACCGACCACCTAGTGGTACCTAAACACTAGCCACATTAGTGGATAACGACCTAGACTTACGTTAGAACGTTATTTCTATTAACGGGGTGACGACTAGCTACACTTTGATTTGTGCAAATGGTGGCAAATACCTAAGTTGGACAGAGTAGGCGAGGGTTGGGGATTGCACGGGGGAGGTCTAAAGGACGCGCAACAGGCCATGCTAGGGCAGTGGCAAGACAGCCAACAACAGCACTGAAATGCGGGTTGTGTGGGAGATAATCGGACAATCGGATGATCTCTCCTTGAATATTTGCTGCCCTCAATCGTGATCATATAACCCCAACGACAAATTTTTGCATTGACATCATTCATATGAGAACATAATGGAACCATTGCCTCTCTAAACCCTAGAAGTAGTAGAGCGAACGATAGCGGACGACACAGATGCGCCTATGCGTGTCTATAAGTCAGTGTAGAGTAGTACAGCTAGAATAGAAGAGGGCGGATTAGCTAAGGAGAAGGGTGATATCCCTAAAGTCTTAGCTCTAGGGGTACGTCTAATCATATGAATGTGGTTACCTCACTAACAAGTTACCGTATTCATGCTACAGCCCCTACGCAAAATGAAGACTTTAACTTCTAAATTTCTTCAAAGTCATCTACAAAGGGCCACGGGGGACGCAGCAGTTGATAGTACATGCGTAAGTGGAACAGCACCTATGCAACTAGCTAAAATATTCACCATAAAGTTTGAGAGTCCCTAGGTTAATTATGAGTATATCCGACAAAGTGACGAGGTTACTGTAGTAAGGCAGCGGTCATCATATTTCAAACTAGCTAACATGCAAGAATTCCTAGTAGTAAATAGCATTTAACAGTCTTAACTACTCGCTACAGTATTACACCTAAATATTGCTAGCATCTACGGCGTGTATTCTTATATTAACAAACTCTTAGTCGTCACAGAGCATCTCGATATATCCTTAGCATAGTTAGACTTTTAATCTTATGAAATAGAAGAATAGGAGATTGCTACTATTGTTACTAAGGTAGGCAACTGTCTATTACGCTAATCTTAGAGTTAATACTTATAGGTGTTGAAAGGCTTAACCTATATATCTTCTAAGAATATTTCTTGCTAAGACCTTACTACTACTAGTATCCGGCTTTCTGTCCGTAGGGAGATTAAATTGCGTTAGTTAGCCTTAGTTATAATAATTATTAGCAAGCTGATACGTTGCTAAAGTATTAAGAATGGAAAACGTTAGATATCATTAACTAGAGAACCTAAGGTTTGCGCTAGCGCTACTAGAAATGCCTGTTCTAGAGGAGATTATGGAAGCTATGACTCTTCTCTGTTACCATTACACATTAGACGATAGATGGTTCAAGGAAACTCTTAGTTTCTTATATTGCTTAATATTAGGCTCTTTACAGAACTTAAACGATGTAAGTATACTCTAATTTAGAAGCTAGGTCTTATCATGGCAATAGCATCGTCTTTTATTAAAAGCTGAATCACTAAAGAAGCTAATACTATGGATTCGATTTGCTCTTGAATTAGAAACTTCAAATAGTAAGGTTAATAACGATAACGGCCTTGCCGTTAATGATTAGGCTCGTACGCTAAGCTCTAAGACAAGGAAGGCTTCATTGACGCAAAACGTCTCGAAAGAGCACTAGCTGCAAGAGCAATGAAGTTGTCATAAAGCCTAGTCTTAAATCATTTGCACTCATACAGGCCGCTAAGGATTGCGTTAGCGTGCTTAACTCTACAGCAACCGAACGGTAGACGCCGTAGAACTATTTCCGTAAGCATTGCAAGCTAGACTTCAGTGGATTACTACCATAGACATAATTAATCTAGAGGATAAGTCAGTGGATACTTAGTAAGGGATTACCAAGACCATCTAGTGGCGTGAGGTGAATAAATGGATGATTAGACCTATAATTAGTCTACTGTTTCTAGCACTAAGCTTAGGAGGCCATCCATTATTCAAATACTTAACGAGATGGGACGTCAGGCTAAATCAATTCATCTCCCTCTTTATGCGGATGCCGTATTAGAAGTTGACCATCGTATCATCCCCCTCTTTATGCGGATGCTATTCACCATGTCGTCTTTTACAGATGTAGATCATCGTATTATCTCCCTCTTTATGCAGATGCTACCCATTATACCATTCTAGATTATGGGTTGGTTTGTCATATGAGGTTACAGTTTCTAGTCCTAAGGTAAGTCGTCGCTACTAGCTAAGGAGATATAAGTATTATGCTAGATTTGCTATACACTCTTGCGTTCTCTTAATTTATGTCCCCGATTTTCCTATATCACAATGTCTATTTTCTAAGAGAACCACGGAGCCATAGTAGGCTAGATAACCCTCGTCGCCTCCGTCTTCCTATCCGTCTCACTCCTCTCTAGCTACGTGATCTCCTATTTCTAGTTAGGGCTGCGCGAGCTCCCCGGCCCTATGCTAGCGCGTTTTACGCTACTATGGAAAGTTTAGGTTCATATTAAGGGGGACGGGCATGTCGTCTACTAGAACATCTATAAGAAGTATAGACTAATCGTTAGGACGGGGCCGAATAGTGTGTCTATTAGGGACGCAGCGATGATTCCGAAGATCTATCTGTTAGGCCACTCGTATCTAAAGGTAGGTTCTCGATTAGCCGTCTCTGTATTAATGGGGTGCTAACAAGGTGTAGTCTAGTGATTTAGCGCCGTTTACGTTTATGATTGATGGCAAATTAGTAGAGAGTATGTTCACTACCTAGGACCCTATCCTCTACAAGGCCCTAAAGTCGGCCGTTACATTCAAATACTTGCTATCGTTAATGCTATAGCTTGAACCCCTATTTGATAAATGCATGCCCCTTTTCGAGGCTAAGATAGACAAGCGCGCTAGCTTAGCTATCGACTTTAGGTCGTGGTGTAGCTAGTTTATATCCTAGTTATCCTATATTAATAAACTGCTAAGTTAACTAGCCTTAGGTATTCGTTTGATCTTACTGGAGCTCTTTGGCTTCATGGAACAAGCGAAGGATATAAACGGCGTAATCAAATCGTCTTAGTCCTTTATGAGTTACAGCACACTTGTTGGGTAGTACCCATACCTCTACAAATACCTCCTTAGCAATCCATACCTAGTCTAGTTCTTAGACAGCATCTTAAACGCAAACCTAATGAGGTTAATTATAGAAGTATAAAGCCTCCCATAGAACTATAATGTTAGCTACTAAATGGTATAGACTACACGTGTAGTAATAGACAAGTATGACGATAAGTCAACAGACTTACGTGGTAATTTCTTAGAGTACCTTCGGCAGAAGTAGCTTAAGAACCCCTAGATTATGACAGACTAGGATCTTATTAACAACATCCTTATATTTTTGTGAGCAGCTACAGCAGAATACACCTAGGTTAGGAGCTAACCTTAAGTAATAGCGTCGGCGCTATAAATACTAACTCCGCTAGTCTCCGTGCCTGCTTCTACTACCTCGTCAAGACGCCCTACACCTATGCAAAACGCCCACCGGCCGGCATGTTAGGCATGCTTCAATTATTTACCCTAATCCAGCCCCTCGTTAGTCCGAACGCTATAGACGTTAGGACGACGACCATGCAGACAAAACTAACCACTAGCGAGCCACCGAAAATAATAGCGTGCCATTTCTAGGCCGTGTGAGCCGTGATGCTAATGCGGGAGACGGCGATGGCCTAGGGCAGGGTCTAGAGTATATTTGTGGAGAAAGATTAGAGGAGGTAGAAGCGAGGGAGGGTAGCTAGGAGGAGGGTAGCGAGTTGAGTAGAAAGGGCGTAGAGGATGTAAGTCCAATTAATAGACTATTATAGATTATCAGATGAGAAGAACAATAGTAGAGAAGGCTGCGATAGGATATGTAAACGTTAAACTAAAGAGACTTACTCTCTACATTTTCTTAGTGATCGAAGCTATAGGCTTAGTGTTAGATAGATAGTATGCGAATCTCCTTACTCCACCTAAACTCAGTCTAATATAGAGCGGAACCTCCACTAGTAGAGCTAAAGAAGCTAAAGCTACAGCAGGATTTGCTATGCTTCTTAAATCACTAATTAAGGATTTCGGCCTCTACATCCGTATTCTAGCGTTCAACCGCTAAGTTCCCCACGCATGGCCTACAAATGCAAGCGCTAAGGCCTCTAGAGCCTACATAGGGACCATCACCATGCCCTAGCGAATAGTGTTGAACACTCCCCATGCAGTTGCGTAGTTAGAGCCCATGGCAACAACGCTACTCACTAACCAGAGATATAGGGAATTGCGGATAGCTGACTCTAGTAAGGTAGAGACTCTAGGAGGGGTGAGAATTTTAAGATCGCTTATGGAGGGGCGAATTGTTTTGTCGTGAGTAGAGAGGCGGTGCAATTTCCATGAAAGGAGGGCGAAGTAGAGAAGACTAGCGAAAGCTACGACTAGATTACAAGACATGCGAATGAGAGCCTGTACCGTAGTAGTAGGCGTGAAGCTCCCTAAGTGGAACGGGGATATAAGGAGTAGATTGAGGACAATATTAGCCACGAATTTCGTGCTGCTAATAAGCAGCAGGACGTCCAGCTTGTTGAGCGCGCGGGTGCAATTGGCAACGGCAATCTCAATTACTAACGTAAGTGCCTGTATGCTAGAGATCCTCACGTATGTGAGAGAATTAGCTCTAACTGTTTCTAGGACCCATGTAGCGGTGACGCGGTCTATAGCACAAATGAAAATGAGAGTCATGAAGAGGCTAAGGAGAGCTTGCACAAAAATGAGTATATAAGAGAGAGAGAGGCGAGATGGAACGGTGCGGTTCTTTTTATCTCCGATGAGAAGCCATGTGGTTCGGGGAAGGCCATCATTAAGGACCTCGGCCACGACGCTAATGTAGGTGTAGACATCCGTCATGACGACCTGTGACGAATCGATATTAACAATCTAGAGTTTTGAGAGGGTGCCATAGAGAGCAGGGAGAGCAAAGGCGACGATGTTAAAGGACAGAGCTCCTAGATAAGTAGAACGATCTAGAAGGCTAGAAATTAAACGAGATCCGGAGTTGCAAGATCTAGAGTTGCTTTGCTCATGGTCTCGATCGTACTCGACCTCTTCAGCAGCAACTTCACCGGTACTAGAGATAATAAGCACATCATTCTTTGTAGGAAGCATCCTGTATCCGACTCTAAGTTGCGACAACATGCCCTAAGAATCAGTAGTTTTGTACACACAGAACAGTTTTCGGGGCTACGGCATAAGTAAAGATAATCCACCCCGCCTCGGTCCTATCCTTCAGCCCTGATCCCGCAGCCGTCATCCCCGCCACCATCCGTGGCGTAACATCGCTCCTCCGCTCCGCCACCACCTCCCCTTCCATTAAGTCCTTCGTACTGACCTCCAGCTCCGTGGTTGCCGGCAACCCTGCCCCAGACAACCACTCCTTTGCCGAGGCCTGGAGCGTAACCTCTCCCCCTTTCCCGGCAAATGCACCCAACGCCATATACAGCGCCAGCAAAGCCGAATCCGAAAAGGCGCTGTGGGCGTTTGTGGAGAAAGAGAAGCCGGCATTTAGGGTTAATGCCGTGCTGCCGGATGCGAATTTCGGGCCGGCATTAAACCTAGAGGGAGGAATTCGTAGAAGACTTTCCTGATGCGAAGCTTAGCGGGATGGGGGTGCCGACTGAACGTGGAGAGCAGATCTTGCGCCAGTACTTTGAGCGGCAAGGGTGGGTGAGTCTCGAAGAGACGGTGAAGGAGAATTTTGTGAAGTCGGCATAGACTATAATTGACGGGACACTTTCGAATGGATATGGCGGACATATAGTGCAAGCTAAATGTTAGGTCGAATAGGTTCAGCCTCTGCTATTCTGTACTGAGTTGCTGTATGTTTTGAATTTTAAAATAAAATGACTAGGAGCTGATGTGGGTAATCACTATGTTATTATAGCATATATAGGATTTTATATTAACAGATTTGGTGACTTTATTTACCCTTGAAAGCCAGAGGTGATTTATCGATCATTTCCATCATAATACCACATCAAATCCCAGTGGCAGGCAAAAAGTCTACTTGCAGCAGTCGGCCGGACACCTTAAATATTATAAAATCGATCGAATGCTGCCGTCTAGCAAGATGGGAAACAGGCAATATCGTAGAAAGGACTAGATCCAGAATTTCCATTAGGAGAGAATGAAATTGGTCCATATCTCAGATGGCATTTCTCTCCTTCCACGAAGAAAAAGCTTGAGCAGGTAGGTGTATTTAAGCACTGTGCAGCACAGACACCAGCACTGTAAACATAAGGGCTGCCCGTATCATATGAGGTGAGGGCTCCAACGTTTGATGCTGCTATCGGAACTCCAACTCGGCCGCAGTGGGTTGCTGCTGATGTGTCGAGCGCGCAAGAAGCTGTCGAGGGGCATGAAAAGCAGGAAGTTTCGTAGTATGGGTTAGATCCAGCATTTCCATTAGGAGAAAATGAAGCTGCTCCATATCGTAGATGACATTCGACTCCTTGAACGAAAAAGAAGCCAGTGTAGGCAGCCGTATTTAAGCACTTTGTAGAGCAGGCACTGAGGCTAGAAACATAGGGACTGCTTGTATCATATGAACTAAGGGCTCCAACTCCTACTTTACCGACTGGAACGCCAACTCTGCCACAGTAGTGTCCTGCTGGTAGAGGCGAAATTGGTGCACAGGTAGTAAGACCGACGCAGACGTAATTTCCTGCGTATAGCGTAGAGCATGTTGTACCAACAGATGGATTCCAAGCATAAAACTGCCTGAGACTTATCCTAGAACTTGTGGCAATTGCTCCACATTAATCGTTAATCTGGACTAAACGGAAGGCGCCGTAGCTTGTCGTCATGTCTGGCTGTATAGGGGTTGGAGTCGCAACGCCATTTGCAGGGGAAGTTGTTGAAGGAACTGATGACTTGGTAGATGTAGATCCTCTAATGACGCCGATGCACACATAGTTTCCTGCCCATAGCGAGCCACATGATGATCCAACAGCGGGATTCTAGAGATAGAAATCGGCGAGGCTCACACTAGCTCCAGCGGCAATACTTCTGCATTGGTCATCGGCGACAATTAAGCGGAAGCTGTTGCAAGATGTTGTCATACCCGCTTGATAAGGCGTAGGGGTTGAAATACCATTGCCTGGCGAGGTAGTAGTTGTAGTTGTTGGTGTAGTTGTTGGTGTAGATACTGTCACGAGGGTTGTAGCACTGCTTGAGCTAGGTGTTCCCCCAAAATTTTCCTCTATGCAGAATGCAAATCCGCTTAATAGTTGGCAAGACGAGCCTAGAACTGGATTCTAGCCAAGCTGTATCAATATCTAATTGTGATACAAGGCTTGGAGGAACTTACCATTGCTTCGAATTGAGCGATAGTGATCCCATAAGTAGTAGTAATTGACGTACAGGTCATTGAAGAGGTTACAACTACCCATCCACTACAGTCGGTCACGGTTAAGGGGGCAGGAGTTGATCCCGCTGGAGGAGCCACAAGGTATCCTGCTACCAGAGGAATAGCTAGGAAAGCGGAGACAAAGTATGAGAGCAGCATGTTGATGATGGATCAATCAATCAAACAATTAATGCAGTCCTAAGATCACAACAAATGATTGATATGGGAGAATGTGGACGAGCTGGTCTTTGTAAATATTAGTTGCAGTAGGGAGATGGCATTCTAAATAACCCATCGCTGGCTGATGCGAGATGATGTTTGTGCCCCTCTTGCACGACGATAGTTTCCTAGCGGGTGATGTAATTAATGAGAACTCTTTTGCGTTGGTACTACTCCGTTTCCGGACGCAAGACGAAAGTCAATATTGAATTCTCGCATAATTTAGTCGGGTACATACAGCAGCAGCGCTGTACCTTGTCCAACGTCGCTCTTGGAGGGGCTCGGATTCCGTCCCGACCCCCACACTACATCCACGTCCCCTGTCCTTTACCTTACTGATAGGATTTGTTTACGTCTGCGCGCCGCATAGAGCACATACTGTATCGTACAGATACTGTAGATCAGGCTAATCTCCCGTTAGTTGACACATTGCTAATAGAGGCGGTAACTAATCATATCCAGCGATTTAATTGGACTACCAAATGCCAAATGCGCAGCAAGAAACACTTCAGGTTCAACCTAACATCTCGGACTGAATGCCAGACGCCTAAGGGTGTTAATCACAGGACAGACGAAGCTTGTGCTCGGCCATTACTAACTATCGGTGTTGCGGTGTGCGGATAAAAAGCATTTCCAACAAAATTTATGTGAGGCTCACTGTAGGGGCCTCGGACCGGGCTTGGCAGACAAGGATACTTGCGCCACGACCGGCCTTAGTGAGCTTGGTTTAGCTTAGCGAACTCAATAGGATAGGATTAGCTTGGGCAGGCTAGGGTACCCCTATTGCTTTAAGTGTCGCACATTGTTACCATAGAACTACGTTGTATCACAACTGCATTGCATGGTGGAGCTGCAAGGGCCATGACCTGACCTAACCTCACTTGAGCGGGCCGGCCCTAACCTGACCCAACATCGCATCGCTTGAACTCTGCTCCGCATCTACATCTATTTTGCGTTGGCAGTTTATCAATTTCCGCGCTGTAGAGCAACTTCAAAATCGTCCCCCACCGAAAAAACAGCCCTACAGAGAAATTGTGTTTCAAATTATCTGTATAATCAAAGGGTGCTGTCATCTGCATATTCTAGATCTAGCCGGAGTCGGATCGAGTTGAATATCTATGGCCTGTTAGACTGGGCGCTAACAATGCAGCTAGCTTAATTTACCAGTCTTGCAGATTAGGCAATTTCTCCAACAACTTCAGAGCTCACACTATTTTGATCGGAAATTGGTTGCCGCCCGAAACTATGACATGTGTACATGTGCAGACAGGTTCCGGAAGTGCTACACCTTCGACTTGCATATACACGTGCGTTTATGTAGTATACTGCTCAGTACTCGGGTGCCAAGGCGAAATGCTACGTGGGAGCCTAAACGCAGTAATCCCGAGTAGGACCGAAATATCTGAAATTAGACAGCGGCGCAAACTCCAAAAAGTAGATGCCTTGCCTTTAGAATTGGCAGATAGGTGGATTTCGAAGTGGAAGGGCCGGGTAAGACGGCGGAGAGAGCGACTATAGTGTGATAGGGGTTCTATTCTATTCCCTGCAGCTGCATTGTCACTGTTGTAACACAATATATCCAGTATGTATGAAAGTATCGCGGGCCGAGCTTTGCAGAAAAAACTCCGCCACTATTGCATTCGTACCGTATTTGTTAGCTCTTGTTGGAGTCCCCAGCTATATCTGCTATGGGGTGTGTTGCGCTATAGTGCAGGTAGTGCTTGGATACACACTTTGAAAATACCGATATACCTTTTGTGGTGCCTCTTCTCCTGCTTTCTCCTTCCTAGTTATCTCCTTCCTGGTTATCATCCTCCGTTTTGTTTGCTTGCATTTTCTAGGTCAAGATGCAGCTGACTCTAGGAACCGCTATTGCTCCAGTCTTAGCAACCTACCTCGCATTTGCAAGTCATGGCACTGCTGCAAACAGTGCATGGGAATCTTACATCGCGGCGCACCCCATACCGTCTAGTATTTTGGCCTCTGACAGGCTAGTACAAACCGCGGGTATAGAGGTAGTCCAAACAGAGATCAAGAAGCTGTCTGCTACATCTAAAATAGCTCGAGTCCGCTGTCCTGCAAACTGCAATGAAAGTAAACCGAGTAATTGGACTGTCTATCATGACGTCGATCGACTTGCTTTATGCAACCGCACCATGCTCTTGGAGTTTGCCGTTTACAATCCACTCGACAACCACAAAACTCACTCGAGCATACGATCTTGTACTGGAGACTTCGATGGTAGCCTTGGAGCTCCTGCTACGCCTACCAATGGGTCATGCCTCCCAAGCAAAAATCTTATACAAGCGGAGGCGTCATTACAGATGGCATGGATAGGTTCTAGCAACACTATGGCAACTGGAGACGTTGTTGCTGCTGCTTAACAGATGGAGAGATATATAAGCCGGAGCAAAGTTGGTTGCAATGAGACAATAGCCTTTGCGTACTCTGGCCAAGCTGCTCTTGGTCTCTATGCTGGTTCGGGAATCCAAAGTCAGGGCATTGCAACAACTGTGCTTCAACAATTCGGAGCTTATGTGGAGGCCAATGGAGTATCAGAAAGTCTTCTAGTTCAGCTCTGTGCAACAAAAGGCCGAAGCTCTAGATTTGCTTTCGGCATTATCGTGAACACGAACGCCAATCTGTCTTCTGTACAGCACACTATAAAGACGTGGGGACAGGGAAAATGCATCACTGAATATGACAAAGCCGCTGCATGGCAAAATGTTACCTTTATGGCTCCTACGACGCCTACCCGGACTAACAGCACATCAACAGCAGTACAGGTCACGCGTGGGCTACACGCGCGAGCGCCATGCACTACCATCATCGTTCACCCTTTAGACGACTGCGGGTCGCTAGCTGCTGACTGCGGAATTACCCCAGCGCAGTTCACTGTGTATAATCCAAGTACTACGCTATGTGGGAATCTTAAAGAAGGCCAGCCCGTCTGCTGCTCATCCGGCACCCTTCCTGATACCCCTAAGCAAAATTCCGATGGGACATGTCATAGCTACTTTGTGAATTTAGGCGATACGTGTAACAAGCTCGCTGCAAAGTATGGCCTCACTACCGCGCTGATCCAAAGTTTCAATGTTAAAACTTGGGGCTGGATGGGTTGTGATGACATGCAGGCTCTTGGCAATATATGCCTTAGCACTGGATCACCACCGATGCCCGCCCCCTTGACTAATGCTGTTTGTGGACCTCAGGTCCCGGGGACGCCGACCCCTCCGGCAGGAACAGACCTTTCAACACTCAACGGGTGTGCACTTAACGCCTGTTGTGATATGTGGGGCCAATGTGGTGTGTATATCTTCTAACTCCTCTTACTGCAACAACTCGCTTACTCGGAAATTTTGCAGGCACGACCGATGAATTCTGTACCCCTACTGAGGGGCCAGTTGGGGCGCCAGGAACTGCAGCTCCGTTTACGAATGGGTGTATATCTAATTGTGGTACCCAAATCATTATAGGACAACCTCCTGCTGTGTTTAGGAAGATAGGTTACTTTGAGGCTTATGATTCATCACGACCATGCCTAAACATGCCTATCACTAATTTCGACGCTATAGGATACACTCACATACATCTTGCTTTTGCGACTATCACCCTCGATTGGGATGTAGATATTCTTGAAATCGAGGAACAATTTTTAAATTTCGTTCAGATGACAGGGTTCAAAAAGATTCTTTCTTTTGGTTTGTTGAGAATAGCTGCCCCCTATGTGTGAAATCGCGCTGACATGAGATTCTTTAGGTGGATGGACATTCTCAACCGATCTAAGTACCTATTATATTTTTCGTAGGGCTATGGAAGCGCCAAATCGGGATACGTTCGTCGCCAACGTTGTTGCTTTCGTTGAGAAGTATAACCTTGACGGCGTTGATTTTGACTGGGAGTATCCAGGCGAGCCTGACATGGAAATCATCCCCCCTGGAACTGCTGAGGAGGGTCTTAATTATTTTTTATTCCTTAATAGCCTAAGGAGCAGTCTACCTGCTGGAGTTTCGCTGTCTATTGCAGCCCCCGCGGGATACGTAAGTACAATATTGTCCAGTGGTCTATTTCTACTACGCAGTACTAACGCTGACATTTTGCAGTGGTACCTTAGGGGCTTTCCGATTTCAGCTATAAGTTTCGTTGTCGACTATATTATCTTCATGTCCTATGATCTTCACGGCCAGTGGGACTACGACCACCCTTATTCAATTTCTGGCTGTCCAGATGGTAACTGCCTTTAATCTCATGTCAATCTAACTGAGACCCTCAATGCACTCTCTATGGTCACTAAAGCCGGCGTGCCTTCAAATAAAGTTGTTGTAGGCGTGACCAGCTATGGTCGTTCGTTCCAGATGACCACTCCTGGTTGCACTGGTCTAGAATGCACATACACAGGACCCTTGTCTGGCGCTTATGCCGGGCCTTGCACTCAAACATCAGGCTACATTGGAAATGCTGAAATTGCAGCTATTATTGCAGGGGCCGGAGCTTTAATAGCTCCAGATGGGACTACATTGGAGGTCACTGGAAGTGTTCAGTCGTATCGGGATGATAGTTTTTCGGACATCATGGTGTACGGCGACACCCAGTGGGTTGCTTATATGAAAGACGATAACAAAGCAATAAGAACAGCAGTTTACGCTGCTTATAATCTCGGTGGAACAACAGACTGGGCGGTTGACCTGCAAAGCTTTGCGGGCGGTAGTGGCATCATTGGCGGGGAAAATGGTACCTCTGTGGTCTATATTGACCCGGTTATCTTCGTCGAGCCGAATCCAGAGGTTGCCTGCAAGCCTCCCTGCATCCTAGTCATACCGCCATCGCCAGTGCCTACGCCAACGACTATAAGTTTTGCGCCAATACCGACTTGGATTGTTGTAGGAAAAACAATCATTACGGTTGTAAGCCCTCTACCAAGTAAGTCAGAGATACGTTATAAGCAAGGGCCTATTCTAACTCTCGTCATAGCTACCGCTTCTGTCATCAGCTTTTACAACGTTCCCATTGAGGCTGGTGCAACATCTAAGAATTTCGCCATTACCTCAAGTTTGAAGCCCCAACCTTTAGTGGTTAGTGCCGGTGGCACATCTACAACGATTACTTTCCCAGCCAGTCCTACAGCATTAGCTGGAAATGGGGTTGTTTTTGTAAACGGAGTCACCTACCCCGTTATTGGCGGCATCGTGTCAATCAGTTCTGGAGGTTTGGATGGCGGGGCTTTGAGCGTTGGTGTTCCTCCAGCCATAAACACCGCCCAAACGCTCACACTCCCCGGCGGCATTGTGTTCACCATACCTGCGGTTACTCCTAGCCGATTCTATTCGCTTCCAACAACGGTGTATGTGTCTGATGGCGTGACTCAAACGTTCTCCTAGGCGCAGTTTACCAACCTTGCGACTATTACTACTAGAAGTACTGTCACAACAACGCTCCCTTAAGTTGACTACGGTTCTTCCTTAACTACAACTTCTACTACACCAGTCGCATTCTGGGTTGAGGTAGGGGGGTTCTACTGGTCGCTAGTTCCACTGCCGACACTGCCGCCTATAGGAATTCCGCCTATAGGAATACCAAGTCTCCCGTCATTCCCGGAAATCCCTTCCTTCCCATGCTTTAAGCTCTTTGGTATATTCTCGATCAATTGTCCACCCGACAAGAGCCAGCTAAGAACAACATTTAGGGCTGGGAACCCGTCACCAACATGTAAGAGTGGCTGCGGCTCTCTCTGCACTGCAGATTGCAACCTGCAGGATGATTCAACCTCTTCTGACTCGAGTTCGTCGACTTCATCATCGTCATCTTCATCATCAACGTCTTTTGAGATGTGCTCACAGGGCTGTGCGGATTGTGATGCTCCTGCTGCTAAAGCGACGATAGTACCAAGAAAGAGAGGATTAGAAGGCAGAGCTCTCGTTGCTCCTGAGGATTATGGCGGCGGCGTTGACGAATTTATGAATGATCAAACCAACGAGGCCACATATCCCGTTCTTCAAGGCAAATACCCTGACGCCTCAACTGGAATTGCGGTCCCCTTTCTAAATAAGACATTCACCATGTCTCTAAGGGGCCTCTACGGCTGTACCTCGCTCGTTATCCTTTCCCGCCGAGGCGTATACATATCGCACTTTTTTGAAGTCCCTTCTTTTCAAAGCGAACAGAATTTAAAAAATCAAGTGCTAGACGTACTGGGAAATGGTTATTATGGTCATTACAGCTTCTATTCCCCAACATTCTACGCTCTAGCCCCGTTAAACCCATTAGTAGGTTCTGGGGGGATATTTAATCCAACGACCACGCCGCGTGTCTTCCTCTTTGCCCCAAAGGACCGTGGTTTTCTGAGAGCTAACCCTGGTGCTAGTCTGACGTTGGCGCCACTAATGTATTCAGCTCTTACATATAAACTTGTGTCGTTTGTAAGAGATTTGACGGGTATAGTTCCTCAGATGATTTACTACGATCTAAACAAAGAAACTTCATTGCCAGGTCAAAAAGTACGATTCGGAAAGGTCCTTTTACAGTAAGTTTAATGTTAGCCACCTCTAAAGAACCTGAAGTCTAATAGTGATTGATTATAGGTACGACCCAGCGAATTCTTATAACGGGGTCAAAGAAGGGGATAAAGTATGCTATAAACAACAAGCACTTGCCCGACTTTGGTTCGAAGGTGCGCCCTACGAGATGACTTGGCTCGCCGATGCCAACCAGATCATCCAAGTGCCAGGGGCACCTGCAGTTAAACAACGTCAAGCAGAAGCCTGCCTACTAACGTCTCCCACCGCTACCGCACCGAGTGTGACAGTAACTGCTACAACACCATTGCCTACGCAGACGACAATATGCCTCACAAGCAGTTTAACGGGCTGCAGCTATGCCTACAAATATGTCGAGGCAGCCTACTGCAAAACAACGGCGCCATCTCTTCCTGCTAGATGTACTACCGCTCCAAGTACCACCGATCCAGATACCTCCATCTCGCTACCAACATTGCCTCCAAGCTGCGTCACAAGCACTCTGCTCGATTGCAAGTGGATTTATCGAGAAGTCGATCAAGCCAACTGCCCAACTACGACGTCATTACTTCCTGCCAGCTGCACCAACAGCCCGTCAAAAACTTCATCCAATCGCCCTCTAGCAACGACAACTTCTCCTTCGCCCCTAGCAACCACAACTCTAAATTTGTGTTATTTCGCGCAATATTATTGTGGCTTTGTAGGTGAATGTAACACATTCGACCACGCTTAATACTACTGGTTCGTTGCAGACGGCTCTTCCACTTGCGAGACGGTGTGGGGCAAATCATCATGGATACAGTCTACTGGGGTAAAAAGTCCGGAAGATTCCACATATCACTTTCCTCCGAGTACCTTTGACTTGACCGACTTCGCAAAAGGAGCTGACTGCACGTTTTCTCCCTATGGTGGTGACGGTTCAGGATCACAGGCCGACTCATATTACGAAAGTGTCAGCAATGGAGGCGAGGTCGGAAAAGTTGCATGTATCGACCACGTAGTAGCCGATACGTCAACATGTTATAAGGCCTATGAGAAGTTTGATATCACAGCCGGTCAAGGGCGAAGAGAGATGGTCCAGCTGCTTACAATGGTCTGGAATGATGACAATTATCATAATTAGATAAACAGTTACGCACAATAAAGTCACCACGCGTATCATGACAGGTCTTACTCTGCTGTTGTACAGGAGCTCGAGAAAACTGGTAGTCTATGTCGGGGCTGTTTGTTACTCGTTGATCAAGAAGTGCAATACTTGGAGATATGCCATCCGATAGACGAAGCAGGGATAATTGTTTTCTGCTGTCCTTGTACGTGTGATAAGTACCTTCATTTACTTTGTAGGGATGGGGTTATCAGAATAATGAGATAGCGATAGAGTCTTGCGTTCACAACTGCGGCCTGTACTCAAAGATGGGCCGGACCGCAGGCGCCATGGCTCAAAGCCGGGCTGGCACCTGGTGGCCAGATTTAGAACAGAACCGACGACTGCGCCACAACCCATGACCGTTGTAGAATTATGGGCAAGGATTGTTCCAGCGCCATCTCAAGTGTGGTAAAACTCTACTCCACGCACCTTTATTGCCTTCTTGCACCTCTTCTCATTCACAACGTCGCTTCTTAATGCCATGCAGAGTACCACGCCGATTCCCGTAGCAGATGGTGATCTATCGAGGACTACGGATGGCTCTAGGGTTTACGTACACCCAAGCTCCACTTCCACATTCCCAGGATTTAAAACACATCATATCCCTAGCGACCATCCTCCCCACGCCAGTCCAGCCGATACAATTTTGGAGCCGTCCGTGCTGGCGATCTCGCCCAAGTCACCAGCTTAGTCGCCGACGCCTCCTACTCACCTAATGACTACCTTGAGAAGGCGCTCATTGCTGCCGTCATAGCAGACAAGCTCGAGATTGGGAAATACCTGCTTGATCACGGCGCTTAGATGGATAAGCCTGTACAGCCCCTAGTTCACATTAAGCCGGGTAGCTACGCCGCGATGAATAAATCTTTACCTTTCTTAAAGCTATTTATAGAGCGCGGCTGGGACGTCAATTTCATTGACCATACTAGTACTGCTTTATTGTAAGCATACCGTATACATCAGAACGAGCTACAGCTAACCTTAGGTCAGTCACCTCATTTAGGATCATGAGAGTGTTACATGGCTTCTTACTCACAGGGCAGATCCCAACCTAGGCTGTAGGGAGAATGGCATGGTTTTTGATGCGTGTCTTCTTGACATGGCCGCTTTGTGTAGTACCGTTGAGGTATTTAACGAACTCATCGCTCATAGAGCTCGTCTTAAAGACAGCCTTGCCCTCTACCATGCTGCTGCTGCTCGTTCCCATGGACCGCTTGGCTGTAACAATACGCGGCTCATAACACGCCTCTTAGAATTAGGCGTCAATATCAATGAACCTGACGATAAAGGCAAGCCAAAGGCCGGCGCCATTAGGGCGCCTATATTCTGGGCGATCCGTAGGGGTGAGTTCGCTAACATTAAGTTCTTGGTTGAGAATGGAGCGGATCTCTCAGCTAAAGGCCCTTACATTGGTAGGACGCCTCTACAGGAGGCTAAGACGCTAGGCTATAAGGAGATAACAGAGTATCTTGAGAGAGTTTTACCTAAATGTATCTAATTACATGCGATATGAACATCTGTATTCAATTAGGTTACGTCCTTATATCCGGGCTTCTATCCTTTCAATACACACTAGTAGTCGCAGGCTACTCTCCTTTCTACCTGGGAAATGAGGACCTCTCGCCATCCTAGAGGATGTAGCAATGGATGACGAAGTCCACGCTACTCAATTATATTGACACGCACCTTACTACTTAAGCGGAATTGGAATGTCTGCACCCTATGTGCCACGCGCGTCTTAAGTCTCCTTTAGATTTCAGAGCTCATTTTGAAGACATGCATTGTATTGAGAAACCACGTTCAAACTGTGTGTCTAGGAAACGAAAAAAGCAACGATGATAAGCAAAAGGTGCAAGATACGAAAGGAGAGGCTTTAAACCATGTGAGCAAGAAGGCAAAGAATAAGGACAAGAATTATATGTCATAAGATGAATAATATAAACTATTGTGGTTCTCAAATTGCAATTCAAAGTGTGGCTGTAGTTGCTGGCTGCGGCTGATGATGTTGCAAGGCGTAATTTGCAGATAGCGATAAAGGATTAGGGATTATTGAGTGAGCGATCATTGAGTGAGGGATAATTGGGTGGAGGATAATTGGGTGGAGGATAATTGGGTGGAGGATCTCTGAGTGGAGGATGGATCTTGCGCCTCTCAACCAACTCGCCTGAGCGCTCGCTGTGCATATGTTTAATCAAACCCATTCGCTGCCGAAAACGCAGCTTCATCTAAGCATGGCTTCAGATAAGTGGAATGAAATGCTAATCTCTGCAAAGACCAATTTCACTTGGCTCAATACAATTAATGATGGACTGTCCCTAATTATATGTCTAGATGATGCTCATAGAGAAATAGATCTCATGTCTAAATTAGTACATTACACAGCAGGAAGTTAGCGTTCTGTTGCTAATTTGTCTAGGACTTAGTGTTTGTAAAACTACAGAAGAACATAAAGCGACTATAAAGTATAGTTGGTGTTAGCCTACAAACTCTAAGCTTACCAACAGAGTTAGATTGTGTCAACTTTGTTAATTTAATAAATAGAAAACTCTATAACGTATTTCACGGGCGAAGCGATCACACGGGCGAAGCGATCACTAACAACACCAAAACGCGACTATTACTACTACTACACTACTACCACCCTACATAATG
>LMYD01003061.1:0-20423 GCA_001630595.1 Pseudogymnoascus sp. BL308 | reverse complement strand
TCCCCCATCCACCCGCGCAATTTACCCAGCCCGCCCCCCCTCCGCCACCAAGCCCGTAGACTCCCCCACGCAAACGCCACCGACCGCGCATCCGTATCCCATCCGTATCCCATCCGTATCGACCCAGCAACTCACAGCCCCCGGGCAGGGCTCGCACACCACACCCACCCAGGGAGCTTGGGAGGTGTGCCCGCGGGGAGGCGCACAGAGCGCCGCGCGCCACGGCGCGCTGCAGTGGAGTGGGGCGCCAGCTTTCCGGGTTGCGGCTTCGACTCCGGAGGCCGCGGGGCGCTAGGCTGGAGGGGGGCAAGCGCGTTTACATAAGGGGAGCGTAAGTAAGATGGGAGGGAGGAAAAGGGGGCGGGCGGACGGGCGGGCTGGGTGGGTGCACAAAACTTGAGCCAACAGCCTGCCTCGAGATGACGACTCGGGCGGTTGGTCGTGCATACGCGGTGCGGCTGTCGCCGGTGCGATTCATCCTCGCACAGGATCTCGGACAGGGAAGTTGTGTCTGAGCAGCTTTATGCTCTGGGGAGGGGCCGGGGCTGGGGCTGGGGAGGGAGAGGCAGGCGGGCATTGCATTAGGATTGCTGGTGCAGCGTGCAGCACAAGGAACGGGCGCGATTTGAGATAGCGAGTGGGGATTATGCGAATCGGGATCTTGGAACACGGATGCGGGTGCATGACCAGGCATGAGAAGAAAGAGGCGAGGCGGCTGGGTGAGGTGAGGTGAGGTGAGTGCAGTGCGACTTGACTGGGGACGTCTGTCTGGCCTCGCTGGCGGCAGCAGCTCGCTCGCTCGCTGTGCAGCTGGAGGCCCGCGTTTATGCAAGGCAGTTGTGCGCCGGTGCGCCGGTGCGTAGTGCAGTGCCGGCATTTCCCCCCGAGTTGCATACTTGTCCTTCCTCCCTTGTGGGAAGAGAGAGTGTGGAGTTTGGGATGGAAATCCCTGCCTAGTTCCGTCCCGAGTCCTGAGGCCTCCATGCACGCGTTGTCGCCACAGCAGTGAGACACGTGTGGCGCGCTCGACGACTTTTTTCTGCCCTCATGCTTTGTTGACGCGATGGGAGCAAACCGCGGTTCGCTCCACAGGTCCCCTTTCGCGCAATCTGGCGCAATCAAGAGGTGTTCCCGCCGGTTGGAAATCCACTTGCCGCCTGATTTCCGCCGGGAGGGAGCGGTTGCGATTTGGTTTGCGAGATCATGGATGGGGGGGAGGGGGAGAGCGAAGGCACGGGGGGCGAGTCGTATTGCTTTTTTCCCCCTTGTAACCTGGGTACCGCCGCTCCGTCCCATTCTGTGGCTTTCGGAGCTAGTCCGCGCTAGGCCCGTGTGCCCCTGAGGTCCCCTCTGCTCGGAGCGGGCCCTGATTTTGTGTAGCGCCATATTCCAAATTTCTACCACCCGCGTCGCGAGTGCGGGGACTCTCACAGCATACATACTCTAGCAGCAGCAGCAGCAGCAGCACCGTAGGACGCATTGGTCAAAGGGCGAGTCTATTCCATCGCCCAAACCCGCGATAGTTACCAAGACTGGCCCGGTCGGTAAGCTACATGTGCGCTACTGCGGCGAGAAGGGGGGATTTGCGGAACGGTCACCTCGCACCAGGCCTCTTTAGCAGGGAGAGCTCGGAGCCCTAAGGTGGCTAAAATGGCTCTGTGGGGAACGCTGGGAGGTGGAGAAGGGTTCAGGAAATCGGGACCAGCCAGGTGTGTTTAGCTCGCACCATACAGGACCAAAAAGACGCTGTGTGCCTCCGCCGCACTGGTGGCTGGCGTCGAGAGGCACTAAAGCTGCCTGGACCCTTTAGCACGGAAGCGAAAGCTCATTGGGGTTGGGGGCTAGAGAAGTGGGAGGGTAGTGGGAGGGTAGCCAGTCCTGGTCAAAGAGACCACGCCGCTCTTATCGACGACGCCACTGGAGAAGGGAAGCTTAGGAAGCGTTAGGACACGTTAGGGCAGTTTAGCTTCGGCGGAGCTGGGTCGCATTTATACACAATGCCGGAGCTCGCCGTTGTGGGGACGGAGCAGGCCTTCCACTCTGCGTAGTCTTCTCCACCGATAACCCAGCAACCCAGCAACCGAGATACCAGAACCCGCCTGTGATGCAACGGAGTGGGCTGTTCGGTCCCAGCACAGTGTTAGATGTGCGCGATAACCCCCCAGGGCCACGATCTCTTCCCTCAGAGAGCTAAGTCCTCTCCCAGCAGGCAAGTTAAGAGCGCCCCACTGAGCTTCCTTCTCTCATGGTGGCGGTTTCACCAGCAGATCAAAAATACACTGTGTGGGCTAGGAAGATCCGCTGGATGGAATGGTGGGAGTATGGTTCCCATGAGGGGAACACGCTGTTTGTTCGGCCAGAAGGAGCCTTTGTCGGATTTTCCGTGACGGGGTTGATCTTATCCGTCCAATATCCGCAACGGTTTATATCGCTGTACCGGCCGTTGCGCTATGATCCCGCGACAAACGTTGTAATATCGATGATATGCGATCAGATGAAGTGCCATATACGTCCGTGTGTCAATGCAAGAAACCTGATGTGTGTGGTCCAACGTACAATTACGTAGGTATTAGGACACAAGTCACATCTCTGCCTTGAATCGGTGGAGGGGTACGCAACCAAGGTTTACAGTTATCTGAGAGCTGTATCAGGACGAGTATGGGGAAAGAGACATGGAAGGTTGTACCTACATCCTGATGGCACCTTACCTTACTAAGGGGAATAATCAGCGTCTAAGAGTACGACCACGCCCGTCTGGCGTGTGATAGCGTCTAAAGCGCGAAGAGTGCTCGTACGGCGTACGCCGGAGATCTTGCTCAGTTGGGACAAATCGGCGAGGCTAGGTCGGTGATGAGCTCGAGCTTACCATAGTATTCTCTTAGGGGCCATGGCACGACCATGCCATAGTCGCAAACTATTGAACCATCAATAATTGAGGTTTATCGCAATTGACATGTGTTGCGTGATACGGAGTATTGATGCAAGTCCCATTGCTTCGCGTTTCCGATGGCCATGTCTGTGACGCGTTTCGGTTGGAAACTCTGCCCGCATTAGTGATGCAGAATACATGACACGGGCCATCTCCTTTTTTTGCCTTTTGAAGGTTTGGTAAGTGCGCAGAGCCCAGTCTGTGAGTCAAGTCTGTGTCGAGTCTGTGAGTTGAGCGAGTCTGTGGGTGCATGAGATCCGGCTATGCACAGGCGGGCACCGCGAAGGGGCCACGGAGGCCTCAAAGCAACGATCACATTACGATAGGTTGCCGCACCACAATCGCTGGAACTAGGCTAGAATCGGCGTGCCTGAAGAATATTGTCAGACTGCATATGCCACAGCCCAGGATCACATATTGAATTGATGCCCTTTGGGTCACCTCCGAACCGTTGTGACGTGCCCAAGGCTTCAATGACGGAGAAATCCAAGTGAGGAAATGGTTTTCCACGCGTGGCAGCCCGCTTGGAGCAGTGAACAGGGAGCCACGTGTAGGGAACTGCCGGCTCTAGAGATTCGTGCTGTAATAGTATCACTGGCATCATTATCGAAGCAATTATATCCCGCCATCAGTAGCAGCTGGACAGTAGATCCTTCAATAGTTCAGCCTGACGTGATGAATGAAGCCCAAAAGTCTCACAGGAATAAGCAGATTCAGGGATTTATATTGATTCCCCACGAGAAATAAGAAATTTGATGGTGACAATGCCTCAAACCCATGAGAACGTGCTCCATTTCGCAGTAGTGCTGCATATGCTGAAGCATTCCTACCACCAACGATGGAGAAGCTGAAAATGGACTGGATAAGCTTGCAAAGCTCACACGCAGATAGCTCCAATATTTTGAAATGCCCAGAATGGATGCAGTACGTAAGTTGCTGCCAAGGGCCGTAGTCACATGTAAGCAACTACTACCTATCTGGCGTGATAGTGATTAGACCACAACGCCAGTGCGGTAGTGGTGGCACGGTATGTGATATGTACTTGCCCCCGCGTCTCTCCATGAAAAGTTGTACAGGGGCATTGCGCCAAAGAGGGTAGGATTAGCGTTGGAGAACGGGGATGAGGGCTTGACCGGAAGGATCCCGATTCCTCGCGCGATCCAAAAAAGACACTAAGGAGGAGAATCGCAAGCAACGCATGGATTAGGCTAATCAATTGTGAGCGATTCGAGACCGTTGTCTCGATCCATTGTCTTCAACGAATCGGTTTTCTGCGACCTGGAACGTTCTCGAGTATCTTCAAGAGCTGAGGAGTGATACATTTCTGTACGATGAACTGCAGTCCTGTGCGGGCTGTGAGCTGCCTTGACCCACTGGGGATGACAAAGTCCAAAGAGGCGACTCTGGGGGACACAGCCTGGCCTTTGTGATGGCTGGACTCCGAGCTTTCGCCACTATCCCGTAAGCTGCAGGTCCCGCGAATCACGACGCCGACGAAATGTGCTGCGCGTCGAGGCACATTATCGCACATTATAGCTCTTGATGAGCTGCAAATCGCAACTGGTGGCGGCGAGTGGCGGCCTCCATCACACTGGGCCAGCAGGGATACCCATGGTGTGCTCAACAGGCCCAGCTCTTGACAGAAACCCCACCATATTTTTTGTGTTTCACGGGAGGGTCGGCGGGAGGAGCTGGCCTGTTGGATGTGCTCGGATTGCATTCTGGACCGTTTGGTCTATTCTTGCGAGTCGGAAGAGAGGATCGCCGACGAGTGACGACGGAACATGACCGCATTGAAGACGCAGCGCATTGGCTGTCGCGTCTTTCTGTTATCTCTCTCATGCGACATGGTTCACAGCGATCACGGAGCTCCTTCGAAACTGACGCGCCCATGGTTGGTAAAACCGCCTCTCCAGCATAGGAAGCTGGTGGTATCTCATGGACGCGCAGATTGTAAACAAACCGGCCTCGTACTGCAGTGTCACAATGGGATCAGAAAATAGGAGACAAGTGCTGGGGGGAGCTTAATCGTCGACCCCCAATCGGGCCAGACCCATTGGATGAAATGCATGGTCTGATCTATTTTGGACAGGATCTTTTTTTTTGGTCCAGTTGCATGTCAGTCCAGTGGGGGATGTTGCAGATGATCTCGGACACGCTGTGTCTGAGACTCGAGGACGCCTTGTCTGAGAAGCACGAAGCCACAGTATTTGCAACGCTCTTTTCGCGGGATACTTACTAGTCATGATCCCTAGAAAGTAGGGGACTTCGTGGAGATTTCCCTTGGAGGGGAGCTCCACCCTCACGACTATCAGGCCAAGCCACAACAGTGCTAAGGCTGGTGTTGGTGTTGGTGTTGGTGTTCTGATGGTGGCAGGGCAGAGTGGGAAAGTTGAGTATTTGGGAGGATGCAGCCCTGGAAAGCCCGGATTTTAGCGGGTGGAGCCTCTTCCTGCTTGCCCCGAAGTGCTGGGTCGTTGTTTACAGGGAGCGAGAGAGGACGTACTTCGTACACACCGTACTCGCAAATGAATAAAATTGTGAAATCGTACAGTTGAGTATCAATGTATGTACTGTACCTGTACGACCAGAAAAAGAGATGGCCAGACGAAGCGTAAGAAGCAAGAGCAATCGCGTTGTTTTTTTTCCCCCTCTGTTGTGTTTGAATTGTTGGGGATTTTTTTTTTCTCTACGCACGCGTGTAGTCTGTTCCGTCTCGGAAAGTTCTGCTTCCCTGAAATGCTCGGACGGAGAAGTGTACGGATAGGGACAAACGGGGTTCGGAATCAGTGGTAGGAGGTGGTTGGGAGGTGCGTGAGGGTGAGGGAGGGTGAGTGGAGGGTGTCGCTGGGGGTGCTGGAGGGTGCTGGGGTTGTGCGCTGGGGGATTCACTTGGGGTGCTGGGGGTCGCTGGGGGTGCCTGCAGCGTACAGGAGCGTGTACTGGAGGGTGCCGTTGAGCAAAAAGAAAGGGCTAACGGGGCTCAAACTGCCACTGAACGGGGTGTATCTGGTGTTTCTGGTGTATGAGTGGTGGTTAATGGTGGTGGTGTGGGTGGGTGTGTTTGAGGGTACGTGGGCATAATTGGTACTTTGTCGTGTGTGTGTTTTGTGTGCTGTGGGTGTGTATTGGACGTGTATCTGGTGTGTGTGGGGTGAGTGCACAGGGCGGTTTTCGTCCTTTCTATCGGCACAGTTACGCTATAATATGCATGTACCTTGCACCTGCACCTTGCACTGTAAAGGTACATGCAGCGTATTTGCACCATACATGCACCTCTGTTGTCTACCTCGCATCTGCCCTTGAGCAACACCAATCGCCAGGTACTGTACCTCCGAAGCCTGCATGTTGACTGCATGTTGACTCTCCCGGCACAATTAATTCTCTTCACATACCGGTCACATTTCTCCTTACGGATAACTCGACGGATAGCTGTACCGTATGTGCAACAATTATTTCAGGATTTCAGGATCTCAGGATTCCAGGATTCCAGGATTTCAGGATTTCTTGATGCCTCACCTCACCTTACCTAACCTCACGCTCGCTATTTTGCCCCGTTATAGTCAACCCGCGTTCTCGCGTTTTTCACTATAGTAGTGCGTGTTCTGCCCCGTTGATAGTGTGGAGAGCGAAAGAACCGCAGTACTGATAAACAGATAAACAGATAAACAGATAAACAACAGGGACAGGAACAAGAACAAGAAGGGCAACAACAACCAAAAGAAAACGCCATTGCTAGCTTCAACCACTTCAACCAAAAGGATCTCCTCCCCGTCTACTGCTCCTCTCCACCAACGCCTCTCTACGCTCCGTACAAGCCCTCTCTTCCCCCCACTCCTTATTTTCACAAGGGTTCGTGAGGTGCTTGCTTCCTTCGACAATAATAGCAAAAGTTCATTTCCACCACGAGCACTACCATCACACTACGACCGACAATCAATCACACTAGGTGAGCTCCAAAAATCCCAAAAATCCCTCCCTCCATCCCCCCATCCCCCCATCCCCCTCTCCTCTGTTGATCCTTCCTCCCCTTCACACTTCTCCACCCCCCTCATCCCCTTATCCCTGTGTCCTTCTTTACTCATTGCAGTATAGTTTCTCCGTGCGGGTGGATACAGTCCTTTACGGAGCCCTCACTCGACAACCCTGCCACCCTCGACCAACAACCCTGTCACCTTTGGCCCTTCCAACCGTCAGAGCTTCACGATTCATCCGAGACCCTCCCCTCCCTCGTACATACCGGCACCCAAGGCATTGGTTTCTTGTGCAGGCATTCTCCTCCCCGTTGCTCACAATATTGGGGAGCGCCACTTGTATTTTAACGGAGCACGTTCGAACTCCACCCAACATCCCTCCACGCCCCTCTAACGACTGCGGGTTGCTCCTTTCCTTATTAGAAGTACTCTGGGCCCGTGCCAGTTGCATAACCAACTTTTCTGTCCCTCCCTGCTCCTCACTCGATATCCTGTTTCGAATCCGACTCGACGTCTTCGCTATATACAACTTTCAACTATTACATTTCGAACAAAGAACAAGCTGGTATTGAACAAGTGGTGCTAAGCAACAATTATCTGCCGAGCGTTCACGACAAAGAACGAACAACAAAATTTATATCAGGAAGGGTCCGACTTGGTATGTGACCAATACCTTCTTCCCCTGGCCTTCTCTCTGCCCGCCATTCTTCAGCACTGAGATTCTCGACGACCAATGCAAGGCAAAAAAGCTCTGACAGCTAACGGCCTATCTTATCTACAGTATCCCCTGGAGGTTGAACAACTTTGACGATTCGAATTACTTTCAACCAACAGTGACAAACCGGAACTACATTAGTGCCCATGGTAGTTTTCGAACTTAGACCGTCATGGCGACTATGAGAGAGCACTCGGAGCACTCGGAGGGAAACGCACATGTGGCACCTCCGCACATTCACAGGGGCCATTATTCGGAGTCGAGTAGCGACATGACAAGCAACAGTGGCAGTGGCACTGTTCGACAGGGCGACAACGCATCCGAATTTTCTGGATACAGCTCGGCACAAATAACACCACCGGCAACCCCCAATCGCGATGAGGATGTGACGATGACCGAGATGGACTACCCGCAGCCTGTATTTCACCACTATCTGCGTGCCGTCCACCCATTCAACCGCGCTGAAAGTTCGTTGGAGCCGGCAGTGACGATGCATCTGAACATTGGCGATGTGGTGCTCGTTCACTCCATTCACACCAATGGCTGGGCAGATGGAACTTTACTTCTCGATGGCGATCGAGGATGGATACCTACGAACTTTTGTGAGAGCTATGAGCCTGAGGAGATGCGGAGTCTTCTCAGGGCGCTTGTCAGCTTCTCGGATATTATGAGAAGTGGTATCACAGGCGACGATGAAATCTTCAGCAACCAGGAATTTATCAAGGGTATCATTGCGGGTGTGCGACTCCTACTGGTTAGTTTACCTTGTGCGTTCTTGTCCTCGCCAGCATGCTAATACTGTTCCACAGGAGCGATCAAACTGCCTGACGAGGGATTCGCCATTCGTTCTGAGCAACGACATCGTTCGCCGGAGTCGCCGGTCTCTTCTTTCTGATGTCTCGTCGCTGGTGAAAACATCGAAGCACCTGCAAGTTTACCGCCAACATATGTTCACCATGACAGAACCAGAGATCGTCAGCCAAGGTCTCATCGATGAGATGTTACTGAAAGCATACAAGATCGTTACACGAGGCGTCAGATTTTATGACGCTTGCCTGGCTGATACCGAGTCGCAATATACGTTAAACAGAATAACCTCGTTGACGCGAGAGCCTTTTGACCCGTCGACCCCACCTGCCGACGCGACGACGTTCCAAAACGCGATGCGCCCAGCTAGTACAGGACCCCTCCGAGAATCAGTTCGCGTTTCTACAGGTGGTGCTTCCAGAGAGCAAGCACCCGAGGAACAATCAAAGCGACTGTCGTGCAAGCGCACGTCCAATGTGTTCTCCCCAACCTCGACAAACCCCAGACGGCAAACTTCAATGCAATTGACTCGTCAATCTCTATCGAACTCGTCGGCCGCAGTGCAGTCTCCTGAACCGCGTCCACAAACTTATGTGTCTGAGGTACTTCGCGCGACACGTGAGACATTTATATCATGTCTTGGATCTCTTGTGGGACGCCTACACCTATCCAGTGGCTCGAGCGATCTTTTTCTCAGTATACGTCAAGCAATTGCAGCGGGGAAAGCACTGGGTACCGTCATTGAATCACTCTGCTCCCGCGATGCCCACTGTGAGGCCAGCCTCCAATATGTCCGCGATACCATGTACCAATGCATCAACCAACTTGTTATCGCCGCAAGAGAATGTGTCAGACCAAACAGCTCTGATGGAGAGCACAACGTTATACTACAAAAGGACCACGACTCTATCCAGGATGCGGCCACCGGCTGTGTTATTGCTGTTGGAGAGTGTGTTGAGCGGGCGGAGGGCCTTATTCAGATCGTGGGCGACTTTGAGCTTGAACCGTCTGCATTAGGAATCGATGTCTCAGCCGGCGCTGCTGATGTCGCGACTGATAACAACCCTATAATTGTCGAAGAATCTACTTTAGAAGAACCCGCGAGCCTACCGCCTCCTCCACCGACTGGCTTCAACTTCGAAAAGACTCTTCCACCATCCGTTTCCGACCTCGAGAAACCTCTACCATCATTTGTCATCATCGACCAGGAGAAGCCTCTTCCACTTGTTCCTGAGTCGGAAGCCGAGCCTTCCGACGCCGCGCAAATGGGTCTCATTGGCACGGCAAAGACCACTTTGGCGCCGTCGCCAACCTTCTTACCCGCTCTTAAACTCGGAGGTCCAATGGGTGGCCTACAACTACAAACATCACTTTCCAACAACGATTTACTCTCTTCGCGCTCAGATAGCGTTGCTACCTGCACTGGCTCACCCAGTACATATATGAGCAGCCTGAGGGGTTCGGAAGCCAGCTTGGTATCGCAAACCTCAACCCGTGCTACGACTCCCGAATTGAGCTCTTATCGCGAGAGCCACCAGGGCCACCAGGTGTCTAAGTCAATCAACAGCATCCCGGATAGCCAAGCCACGTCTGCGGATGAGCGCGAGGACGATGAATCAAGGGTGCTGGAGAAGACCTTTGCACATGAGCTGATCTTCAACAAAGAGAGACAAGTTACTGGTGGTTCCCTTCCGGC
Source organism: Pseudogymnoascus sp. BL308 (assembly GCA_001630595.1). Classification (NCBI taxonomy): domain Eukaryota; kingdom Fungi; phylum Ascomycota; class Leotiomycetes; order Thelebolales; family Thelebolaceae; genus Pseudogymnoascus; species Pseudogymnoascus sp. BL308. The sequence goes on along the minus strand of LMYD01003061.1, from coordinate 10,302 downwards.
CTTGGTTGAGCGACTTACCTCGCACGACTCTACCCCCGATGCTACCTTTGTGTCAACATTCTACCTTACATTCCGCCTCTTCGCAACACCAATCACATTTGCCGAGGCTTTGATTGAGCGCTTCAATTATGTCAACGAGAGCCTGCACATCGCTGCTCCAGTCCGACTCCGCGTCTACAACGTCTTCAAAGGCTGGTTAGAAACCCACTGGCAACACACAGCAGATGAGGTTGCTCTGCCGATTATCCAAGCATTTGCCGAGACTACACTTTTATCGGTACTGCCGCAAGCAGGACGCCGACTATCAGAGTTGGCCGAGAAGGTCGCAGCGACCGAGGCGCCATTAACCCCACGCCTGATCTCATCCATCGGCAAGACGAGCACCTCGATTGCTCAATATATCTCACCGGAAACACCATTACCGGCACCTATCCTATCTAAAAGCCAGATCAGCAGCCTCAAGACCTGGAAGATGGGTGGCGCATCTCCATCTATCCTCGACTTCTCCCCTGTCGAGATGGCCCGCCAACTCACCGTCAAGGAAATGAACGTTTTCTGCACCATTATGCCTGAGGAGCTTCTTGCTTCGGAGTGGATGAAGAAGTCTGGATCGAACGCAGTTAACGTGAAGGCAATGTCCACACTCTCGACTGATCTGTCGAACCTCGTGGCCGATACCATTCTCCAGTCCGAGTCGGATGCAAAGAAGCGAGCTGTCATCGTTAAGCACTGGATCAAGATTGCAAATGAATGCCTTATCCTCAACAACTACGACACGCTCATGGCTATTATCTGCTCACTTAACTCCTCCATGATCACGCGTCTTAAGAAGACCTGGGATATGATCTCCCCGAAGCGAAAGGAGATGCTCAAGGTTCTCCAAGACATTGTTGAGCCAACAAAGAACCACGCTGTCTTGAGGCAGAGACTGCAAGGCCACGTACCGCCTTGCCTGCCATTCGTTGGCACTTACCTCACTGATCTCACCTTTGTCGACATGGGCAACCCGGCTACCAAGCAACTCACTGGCAGCTCTGGAGAGAAGGGCATGACTGTCATCAACTTTGACAAGCACACCCGTACTGCTAAGATCATCGGCGATCTCCAGCGATTCCAGATTCCATACAGACTTGCAGAAGTTCCTGAGCTTCAGGAATGGATCCAATCGCAGGTTATCCGCGTGAGAGCCTCCAACGACTCGAACAACGTTCAGCAATACTACCGCAAGTCACTACTTCTTGAGCCACGGATGAGCCAGAAGACCTCCCCAGTCGACTTCCAAAGCTCCTTCTCAGCCCACCCCACACCCATCCTCACAAAGGAGAAGTTCGACCTGTTCTCGTGGGCACACACACGCGACAAGCTCGCCTTGACACCAACCACCACCAACACTTGATTTCATATTACATCATTCGACCAACCTATAATCCTTCTCTCTTTGATACCCAATATTTGTTTAGCGTTTTAGCGATCAGGGTTCCCCAAAACGGCGTTTGCGGAACCAAAATCTTTTCAAACATCACATCACACATCACACATCATCACAATCATATTACGACTGGAACCTACAAAGGTTCCTGCACAATACCCGAAGCACTCCCACGTTTAAACGGCCTCGGCACTCAATCAAAAGCACCGGCGGCACATTCTACATTTGTCATTTTTATATGTTGTCCTGTGGACGATATCCTGTACTCACAATCTTCTTCATGCTACGGCAACACACTCGCGCACACCATTTCTTTACGTTTCAACGACCCATCCCAGAGGCGGGCAGGGATGGGCGGCTGGGGGGACGATAGGAAAAAACTTGTATGTATTCGTTTGGGTTGTATGTACAGCATTAGTTTTCAGCCCCGGCCGGGGAGCCGGGGCGGGTTGCATATCAAGACTTTTCTCATGACCGGGCTCAAGCCTGCTGGACACTGGATGGGAATGAGGGGGGAAAAAGGATGCAAAACGCCCAAGAGGGGCGAAGGTGGCTGTTACGGATAGCAGGAAGAGGTGGTAGATAGACAGAGAAACCGGGCGTCGTTGCCCATTCGCATCAATGCGACAAAATATGACCTGTTAATATCTTACATACTGCGTTTACTATTGATTCCTCATGCTGTTGGTCTCGTGCTATTGATTATGACTGTTCGTTTTCCTCCCATCATCCCCAAAAAACTTGGAAGTGAAAATTCCCCGCACCCGCACTGCAGCAGGTATGGTGCTAGATCATGCACTCCACGCACGACCTGAGACACCACTGCTGCAGCACGCCCGACTCGCCGGTCTGTAGCGCACACACACCTCATGCACCCATCTCCCAATCCACGCACCACCTCCGCGCCGCGCGCCGTTTACCCATCCCAGCCAGACCAGAGATCAGCGGCGGTCGCAGCGCCGGCCGCGCACCATCGATCGCCCATCGACCCAGCCCAGCCTTTTGCGCTGGTCCCAGACACCCAGCGATCGCCGCTGTGCGTTCACATGCATGCTAAGCCATGCTAAAGTGATAGATACCGCGCACGGCAACACGGCAGCTGGGGGTGGCCGGGGAGCTTCGGCGGCGTCGCGCGTTCATGCGCGTTCATGCGCGCGCGACCCGATGGAGAGGTGGCGGGACCGTTGGTGGCGTGTGGGGATGGTGTTTATTTATGCAGCGCTTTACTTGTTTGGGTACTTGGGATTTTGGGTTCGTGATGGGTAGGATTGGGGAGGGGAGGGACACGTGATAACGTTGTGGTGAAGGGTGATCCACACACACTGGCTTTTGTGTGTCTGCAAGCAGCGCTTGGAGGGAGGGGATTGAGGAAACTGCTGGATATGAGGGCGTGGAGGGGGGGGGGGTAAACACGGCCTGGGGACTCCACTGACGGACGCGTTCGTGGAGTCAACGTCTTCCATGCCCCTCTATCACAAAATCCACAACCGCGTCGTTGAGCGAGCATTATCATCATACTAGACAGAGTAGTTAGTGTAGCCTCACGCGCCTTTTTTGCGCCCCACACACAAACCAGCACGAAGGCTAGGCCCGCCCGCTCCAAATACGGGGACTTGGGAATGGCAAAATCGCCAGTCGGGACGAATTGGAGAGCGCGGGACGGGGTGGACTTGAGATAGGTTAGTGGCGCTGAGGTAAACACTACAACGGGGATATGGTTTAGTGGTATAACGCTTCTTTAGCATAGAAGAGGTCCGGCGTTCGATTCGCCGTTTCTCCAGTGTTTGATTGCTTCGGCATTTATTTTTTTTGTTTTTTTGCGCGCGAGGGTTTGGCTTGTGAATACGCGATTAGGTTATCGATAGTGCGGGAATGGGCGATTAAGGTATTGGGTGTCACCTTTTTGCTTGTGAGAGGAGGGTTTGGGTGGATGATGTCACGATATATGTTACGTTATTATTGAAGCTTGGGGAGAAACGTGCTTGATATCTGTCACAGCTGTGGTCTATACTCATCGCCGAGGTTGGAAGGTCCTCTATGTACTCGCTTTGGTGACCCACCGTCACCACTATATCTATCTATCAGTACTCCGCGATACTGGCAAACGTCCCCATAGCTGTACCAGCCTTCATTAGCGTCAAGATCTAGCTCCGAGATCTAGCAACGCGGAAAGCCGGAATGGAATCAAAATAGCCCGTCTAGAGCTTCGCCTTGGCAGAGATAGGCGCCGTAGCGTCCTCGTTCGTGGTCACATTGCCAGTCTTCGGGGTGTTCCCAAAGAAGATGACCTCGACGGTCAAATCATCACTATGAGGCAATTAGTTCTGTCGGCAATGTAAACGAGGGCACATGTGAATTCTTACCGGTATCTGCGCGAGTAGGGCGCAGGCAGGGTCAACAGTGCGCGCAGCATCTCGTTGTTCTTGCCCCCTAACGCGTTGCGCACAAGATGCGTCGCGACGTTCTTGTCCTCGACGACGAAACGCTGGTTCTCTCCGCCCTCGACGCCCCATTGTTGCTGTCTGATGGGTGTCTTCTGTCCATCGTCCGACTTGCTGGTTGACGAACGCTCGACGGGCAGTCCCTTTTCTTGCGAGCTGAACAGTTTGAGCCAGCCGTTTGAGGAGCCCTTGTTCTCAGACGATTGCTTCTCGATCCACTGGCCGACAAGGCCGATGACCTCCTCGTTCGTGAGCATTTCCCATAGTCCATCCGTGGCCATGACGACAAAGTCTCCGTTTTCTGGCTCCATCTTCGTGGTGGTGACAATCGGCTCAGCAGTGACATAGGGAGGCGTTTTCAGGAGAGGGGATGGCGTCTTGCCAAAGAAGGACCTCTTCATACGCTCCGAGGTTTCGCGGGACCACTTGTAGATCGCGTCGCCGAACGCACGAGACGGCTCAAGACCACCAAGGATGCGGCCGTTCTTGACGACATACGGCTCATTTGGATGGGCCTTGCGAAGGCGGGCAGCTTCATCAGGGGCGCCTCCGGTCTGGTCTACGGACAATGGGGTTGCGACCCATTTTCCACCAGCGCCTCGGCGGCCAAGCACTGCTCGCGAGTCACCGGTGCAGGCGACGCGGAGAAGCTTGGAGTTGCTATCGTAGAACGAAAGAAGGGCACATGCTCCAGACAGGGCTGGGGCGAGCATCTCAGCAGCGGCAAGCTTTGAGTTTGCCTTCATGACCTTCTCGACGCTCTCATGTACAATCTCGTGGTCGAGTCGGTTGAAGCCAGTCTTAATCGCAGCTTCGATAGCTTCTGAGGTAGGGGAGGTAAGAGTAGGATCGATTAACGCGGCTTTATATGTACTGTTCAATTCGCGGGCGACATAGTTAATAAGCGTTTGCCTGAGTTTGGCGGAAGTAGTCCAGCCGCTGTTGGAATATTAGCCCATGTAGGTTCGTTCATATCATGTCTTCCATACCTGTGTCCATCATATACACCCCAGAACATCCAGTCACTGCTTGGGTCCCCTGTCGCCGCAGTTGCCACCGCATGAGGCACCTCGACTATCTTCTCAGAATGGTCGTCCTCGATGGGGTCGTTGCTGGGAATTTGGACCACATCATATCTCACAACACCTTGGCCACGGCCAACAAGGTATGATTCCTCGTTTGTCCGCAGCTTCTGCGTCGCTTGTTCCGCAGTGAGCATCTCTAGAACTTTCCGACCAGAGTTGTCGGTGTATTTGGAGATGGGCTCGTCGCCTTCAATGGATCCGGTGTAGATTGAGTCCGCAGTCACCACAACCGCTTGTCGGGTATTCCCTGATGCTACTGCACTGGTCTCCGCCGCGTTTGCGCCCGTGTAGGCGGATGTAGTGATGCTTTGGCTTTGGCCGCTTGATGACTCCGATGAGGCTGATCCCTTGTAACCGTACCAAGCTCCAGCAGCAACCAGACCCGATGCAACCGCCACAGATATTCTTCTGATATGCATGGAAGATTTCAAAGGCGCTGGTAAGGGTTCGCGTCGGTTCGAGGTTGAAGCAGACCTTAATCCTTGCACATACTGCGAGGAATGGCCAGTGCGACTGTTATGGAAGGTTTGAATATGAGCGCGACGAGCAGTTCGTAGTGCTCGTATAGTAGCTCGACGCATTGGAGGACTGGAGGGGTCTCTGGACGGTGAGAGAGAAGGGCTGGGTAGTCGAGGAACCGCACCTCCAGGAGCGTCGCAAAGCCGAGGGAGAGGGAATCAGGGGATCAAAGTGACGCTAGAATGAAGCTATTATAGCATTCTGTGCAAAGAGGATTAAATGAACGTATATAACGTTGGGCGCTGGAGTGTGAAACCGTCACTGGTGGTGTTTATGAGTGAGGTCTTGGATAGTCAAAGACGACATTCAACACCAGTTAGCCACTGAGGTCTCGTGGTCCCTTTGAGCCTAGATATGCGGCGAGCCTAAAACAGCAGGCGGTGTGACATTCTGCCACTTTTATCCCACCGGTGCGTCATGAGAAACACCTCTCGCCACGGCTGTACCCACCCGTTTTTGGGTGAAAACCGAGGAAATTCGCAGCTTGACGATTGTATGTGCATATATATTATCCTGAGCGAAAATGTCTAGCCGTCAGATACGAAAGCTACAGCAACAACGAGAGTTGGAGCAGGCCAAACTACGAGAGGCAGCTGAGGAGGGGTCAGACGAGGACGACCAAGAAGACTACCGCCCACCAGCAAAAGCGAGTTTATTCTCCAGTTTCGCAGCATTGCAGGATGAGGATAATGATGATGACGACGATGATGATGAAGAGACGAAAATAGACGAAAAGGCTCACATGAGCCCTGACGAAGCCGAACCATCTCCTCCCCCGAAAAAAGCGAAGAAGTCAAAGAAGAAAAAGAAGAAAGCCAAAGCGAAGGCACAAGAAGCGACTGAAGATAAGAAGCCCGGAACAAAAGATGATGGAGACGATATAGATGCCGCCCTTCGAGAGCTCAATATCAACGCTGAAAAGGCCGGGCAAGAACCACAACCACCGCCGATTCCACTGGACCCAAACTATGAGGGGATGTGTACCTTGCTAGGCGTCAATAGCCAGCACCTCAAAGTAGGGAATGAGATGAGAAACCTCTTTGGCCGAACTGCCGTTGAGAATCACGATGACGCAGGCGGACCTGTGCCACGAGGAGGGCGAAGGCGGCAAAGGGCACAGCAGCAGCAGGTTGACCTTGAAACGGCATTGAAGGGCCATCATGCTCCTGGAAAGGGGTTGCCTGAGCTGACTCTGAGGAGGAATATATTTATACAAGGCAAGGAAGAGTGGCCACGAGCAACGACAGGAGGCCTTACTATGGCGTTAGTCGACGACATGCAGTTCGTCGACGGCACGATCGAGTTCAGATTCGTCCACGACAATGCGTACGAAGCAGTACAGAACCAGTTTAGAATATTCGTGGAGATGGGCGACCCCCAGAACCTCATTGGGTTGCTTCAGAGAAACCGTATGTTTTTTGACATATCTACCCCCGAACCCTTTGCTAATACCAACTAGCATATCACATTTCACTGCTCCTCCAGGTGAGCAAGATAGCCAAGGATCAATCGGACCATTCGCTATCGAATGACCTTGTCGAACGTGCTTTATTTTCATTTGCACGAGCGTCTACTTCTCTCTTCGCAACGAAGATCTCTCTTGGTAAAGCGCGCCTGGATTTCGCCAGACCCGAAAACAGAGAGCTGTGGCTCGCGGGGTACCATTACATCAGGAGCTTGACAATGAAGGGGACTTATAGGACTGCATTCGAGTGGGCCAAGCTTCTCCTACTACTCGACCTTGAAGACGATCCATACTGCATGAGACTCGTCCTCCATCATTTAGCGCTGCGAGCCCACCAATTTGAGTGGTTAGTAGAAGCATCATCACGACGCATGTTCGCCGACGACAGGGCCTTCATAGAAGACTTCCAGCTGCCATCCGTCGCCCTCGCCCACATGCATCTCAAGCATGGTGCCGAATCCCGAGAAGTTCTCGGCCGAGCAATAAAGAAATTCCCTTACCTTTTCTGCCTGCTCTTCAAAGAGCTCAACCTCGACGATGCCCCTCCCTCGATCTGGGGAATCCTCCCCCGCGGCAACGGCGAAGAATTCTTCTCCAGCATCTACATCCGCCAAACCAAAGACCTCTGGGGTACGCCCGAAGCCACCTCCCTCCTCGTCGAGGTCGCGCACGCGGTAGGCAAATCCGACCCCAAGGACATCGTACCCATTTCCGACCTATGCATGGACCTCAACGCCGCGCGCTTCATTTACCTCGACAATACGCCCGCGCTCATGTCTCTCGTGCCGTCGAACATCATGCACCGACTCCCGAACTCGGACTCCGACCCCCTCCCCCCGGAGGCCGAGATGAACATCTTCTCGCACCCGACGCAGCGCCTTGCATTCGCGACAGGCGCGGATGGGATGGCGCCTGACGGCGGGTTAGAGGGCTTCTTCGACCCCGTCGCCGCGATACGGCAGCTCATACCGGGGTGGCAAGGCCCGCCGCCCGAGACGGAGGGCTTGTTACCTGGTGCGATTGATGCGGCGCCGATCCAGGAGCTGGTGGATCGGGAGACGGAGAATGGAGAATTTGCGGCTATCGAGGCGCTGAATCGGGGAGATTGGGCGGCGGCGGATAATGTGCAGAATCTGAGCAGCGTGAGGAGGCTGTATCGGTATTTGTTTGGGGAGAGGGCGTATGTTACGGATGAACAGAGGCGGGCGGGGGAGAGGAGTGTCAGGGAGAGGAGTGAGGAGAGGAGGAGTAATCCGCTGCGGCCGCCGGATGTGTACCTTTCAGACGATGAGTTGACAGAGGAGGAGTATAGTGATTACGATGACGAGGAGGAAGGCGAGTTCGAAGATGCGGAAGAGACGCACGAGCCTACGGAAGAAACGGGCGAGGGTAACACTCCGTAGACAACCCGTAACCCAAAATACAAAACACGCACACGATGCACTCATCTGCAACATGCATCCCGTTGTAACAATAACACAAGTCTCACCACAAAAGCAGCTTTGTTTTCACCCCTATCGTACCCCCCAACCCTGCGACGATCCGAATAAGCTTTCCCCCCCATCCACCCCTACAAAACATGCTCACATCCACCAAAACGCCATTGAAACGCGCGCACTCCCCCCGCCGTAACAGGCTAAGCATCACAAATCACGAACTATTGCCCCAGCGCTTGCTCAATCCCCAATTCCGGCGGCGTCACTTTAGGGACATCCGCCCGAGACAATACTATCGACAATAACATATTAACATAAGACAGTATATGAAGTGCGCAAATTATGGTTTGCTGCAGCACCCTCGAAGTCGTCGTCCACAGGGCCTAGCGCCGGGCGCGGACTGACGTGCTTGGTGCTCAGGGTGCGCTAACCGGGGCCCCAGTGGCGGGGTGGTGGTGGTGTGCGCGAGTTGTGCGTGAAACCCGCTTGATAAGCGGAGGGGCGGGCGGTTGATTGACGTCGCACACGGAGGGAAGGAAGGGGGATATAAAGGCGTGCTGTCCTCTTTGTTTTTTTTGTACATACCATACTTATACCCATACACACATACATACACTCATACAAACGAACATCGCGAATACCTCCCTCTTGCGACAAGTCTCAACGATACAAGAAACTTCATACCCCGCGATTACCACAGACGAGATGGCTGACGCAACACCCGCTGTCGCTGCGCCTGTGGAGGCACAGACCGAGGGCGCTGATCACACCTACAAGTTCAACGTCAGCATGTCGTGCGGCGGCTGCTCTGGAGCTGTGAACCGTGTGCTGGGGAAGCTCGATGGTGCGTATTCTTGTTCACCCCTCTATCTTGCCCACCGCCCACCGCCCCTCTGACCCCCCCTCCATCCCTCGCGCCCATGCTTCATCCCCCCCTCCAGCCCCTCCTTCAAACCCCATACACCCACCCAGACCACCAGCTAACCCCTACCAGGCGTAAAATCCTACGACGTCTCCCTCGACACCCAAACCGCCACCGTCGTCGCCTCCCCCACCCTCGAGTACGACACCGTGCTCCGCACAATCGCCAAGACAGGGAAGAAGGTGAACAGCGGCGAGGCGGACGGAGAGACCAGGAGTGTCGAGGTCGTTGCTTAGATGTGCTCTCGAGACCAGGGATGGGAGGACGAGGGAGGGGAAATTGGGCGTTTTTTGTTAAGTGAGCGAGCGGTGAATATGCGGGCGGCCTAGCTGGCTGGCTGGGGGGAAAAAATATATCTGACGTCGAGGCATTCGTCTGGATTCATCGCCCCATTCCTCATCTATCTGGCGATTTCTGAAATCCCGGTCTGGATTGGTTTTCATTAACGTCGAGAGCAGAGACCGAACGCATATCTGGAGCTGCGCGACGACAGTTGTATACATACTTGACTGCCATCGATGGTCGCCTTACCAGAGGTCACATTTGATAGACGACAATATGTATAGAACTATTGTTTTTGCAGCTCTATGAATGCGTTTTGCACTGATGGCAATGTCATCAATCCATATTGGGATTTTGGTAGTCGTCAGATTAGCCGGATGGGGGGGGGGGGTGGATAATGGAATCATACTTTGCATCAACCATCTACCTCCATGACTTTCACTCTGTGTCCCTCGTCCAGTGCTGTGGCTGTAAACTTCACCTATGCTAGGAGATGTGGTCCAGAGATAGGACGTCTAGCTCCCAGCTCTGAGATGGGGTTTCCCTTCCTATTGATGGGGGACATACTCTCCTTGCATCCCGGGTGAAGTTTTGTCTCTCTTCTTCTTCCAGAAGCATATAGAAACGACACACCAGCCCATGAGAACAGTAGAGAACGAAACACAATCGATAAACCCACCCACCAAACCCGTTCCCCTCTCCTATCTATATACCCCCACCTCC
>LMYD01003060.1:0-20350 GCA_001630595.1 Pseudogymnoascus sp. BL308 | reverse complement strand
GGGGGGGGGGAGGGAGGGGTTAAGAAGGAGGGCGGTGAACAGGAGGGTGGTGGTAAACAAGAGGGGGGAGGAGGGAGGGAGAGCGTGGACTTGATTTCCTGATGAGGTTGAGGAGGGCGAGGTCAAAGAGCGAGAAGAAAGAGAAGGCGAAGGGGGAGGAAAAGAAGTAAAGCTGAGGTGGAGTTAGCTGCTTAATATTTGTTGGGCGGGGGGGGAGCAAGTATAGGGAGAGCAGGGTTTGGACTGGACTGGACTGGGATGACGGGGGATATGCGCTATTACATTGGAGATATCGCTTTGAAATTGCTACGATTACGATAGATGAACAGCGGAAGAAGTCCATGAATGAATTAATGACTAGGCTTGGGGAGTTCTTTCTAGCGGGATGGGTCGTTATTGGGTGTGCTGGCGGAGAGAAGTCGTCTCGGAATTGCTGGCAGTACGTGGGTGATGATGGGGGAAGTTTGATGATTATACGGTTTATGCTTTGGTTTCTTAGATGTCATGCATGTAGATAGACGCGGGAGTTAGAGGGGTTGAGGGGGGTGCGAACGAACGATTGCGTTAATTTATAGCGATTAGTTGAGAAATGTGAAGTCCTTTATGTTTGAGGGTAGATTATTATTATTGGGTATATACTCATCTCTGGTATCATATTTGTGTGTGATACGATGAGTGTTATTAATGAAGGTTGAATGATAGTGAGGTTAAGAGTATAATTTATGGATTAAATGGGATATTTTCTAAATTGGAATTACTCTAGAACTACGACGACCCCCGCTTTTCTTTACATATCCTTCATCTCACAGAGCTTGTAAGCTTGCATAGATCCTAGACACAGAAATTACAAACAAAACACGTCCTCTAAAACAAAAGGGTATTTCATATTCTCTGCTCCAACTTTTAAGGCTGCCAGCCAATCCCTCCCCCTAAATACAGACACCACTGTTTCATCTCTTAGTGCCTGTGATGCAGTTTTGGCACGGGGCGGATATTGGGCGTAAGTCGGTGGTGGACACCTTGCCCGTGACCTTCTTTTGGGTGCGTGTTCAAACCAGCCCATCCTTTCACCACCTCAGGATGACTGGCACATGCAATGATACCAACCCCGGATACCATAGCGACGGCACCACAGCCACCCACCTTCAAAGCAATAGAAGGTCATGTCCTACCGGTGGGCTGCGAATATTTTGCAAATCGGACCTGCTGAGTCTGAGCTCCACTGGCCACATATTTATGGACCTGACAAATGAGTAGGGGGGTTACGCTGCTCTCTTCCCTTCCTTCTTGGATTCTGGCGGGGGAGCGCCCTGCTCTACCCATGTCTCGAGCACGAAGGCGCCGGAATCGACGGAGCGGATGGGTGTTGCGCGTGGGCCTCGCAGTGCGGGGCCCTCGGTGGTGGTGTCTGTTTCTTTGTCTACTGTCTTTTGGAGTGCGGGAGGAGAGGGGATCCAGGGCTGGGGATGCTGGCGGGCACTTGTTAGCACAGGTGTTAGACAGAGAAAGGGGCATCAACTCACCCCAATGGGCGGTGTTGCATCGTCGCGCAGCTCCACGATGACGGTGTACGTGCACCCCTCAGGCAGCGGAGGCATCTTCTCAGCCGTATACGCCAATCTACGTATCGTCGCGCGAAGCTGCTCCTCAATATCCACAATATGGATCTTCACCTCCTCCCTCGCCGTCTTTTCCCTCTCCCCCTCCTCCTCGCTCATAGGCATCTCCACACCCTTCCCCTTCCCCATCGGCTCCTCAAACTCCACAAACCGATCCGTCCTCGCCACAACCGGCCAAGCCCCAACATCAAACACCCACCGCTCCTGCACCACCGCCTGCTTCCTATCAGCGACGTCATACACGACGAAGGAGATCTTGTCCACCCGCCCCTCGGCCATCTCCTTCTCCACGGCCGCGACGGCGTCGCTGACCCATTCGCAGACTTTGGGGTGGCGCGACTGCCGCACGGGGTAGTTGTAGGCGCGCGCGGAGATGAAGGAGGTTGCGGGGTAGAGGCCGCGCTCGTAGAGGAGGGTGTGGATTGCCACAGTCAGGAAGGAGGCGAGGGTTCGGAGGAGGGAGGTGTAGGTGTTGAGGATGGGGAGGGGTGGTGGGGGCGGGGCAGGCATGGTCGGCGAGATAGGGTGAGCGGTGTAGTGTTGGCGGCCGAAGAGGATGGTGGCTGTATAGTATATAGCCCCCAAACGGCCGTTGGGAATACTGTGTGATATGGGGCTTGAAGTTGCTTCCTTTCTTTTCTTTCTTTTCTTTTAATTTTCCCAAGACGTTTTCAACTGTCGCCATTTGTGACGTGGTGGACGGAGCTCTTATCTTATCATCGCTGATTCGCGGTGTTCACGCGTAGGCACGTGCACCCCGCCCACCCCAAACAACCCCACGACAATCGTCCAAATCCACCTCGAGTATCTGAACTCACCGTCTGCCCATAAAATCACCCCCTCCGACAACCCTCTCTCCCCAACAACGAACGACCCCCAACATATGGGCCCGTAGAATTCACCACCACAGCACTCCAACCTATCATGTCGAATCTCGAAGAGCAGCTCCTACATCTCCTTGCGGAAACGCAGAGCTCCGCCTTGGCACCCCGCCAACAGGCAGAGGCGCACCTGCAGGCGCTGCATACCAATGAGGCGTTCCCGACGGGCCTAGCTGCCATTGCAGCGCATACCAGCCTACCGATTAACACGCGGCAGGCGGCGCTGACGACGCTGAGATTGTTCGTGGAGAAGAATTGGAGCGGGGAAGATGTGGAGACAGATGGGCCCACTGTTGCTATCTCAGATGAGGTCAAGGCGGTGCTGAGGTCGAGGCTATTAGAGCTTGCCACAGGTGGAGAGGATGAGAGGAGGGTGAGAGGTGCGGCGAGGTATGTTGGACCCCGATGATGGTGCGGGGAACCTCGCGCTGTCGCAGTTTGTTTATTTTAGCACGGAGCTATGCTAACGCGGCCGTCTAGTTACGTCGTGAGCAAAATCGCCAGCGTGGATTTCCCAGATCAGTGGCCGACGCTGTTACCCACGCTGCTACAAATCATCCCTACTGCTTCTGATGCACAGCTCCACGGCGCCTTGAAAGTGCTCGCAGACCTCGTCGACGACAGCTTGAACGAGGACCAGTTCTTCGCCGTGGCGCGGGATGTTATGGGAACGGTTTACAGTGTCGCCGTGGATGATAACAGGAAAATGTCACTGCGAGCATTGGCCGTGGGCGTGTTCCGTGGATGCTTCGATATCATGGACATGGTGAAGGACGAGCACGGAACAGAGGTTAAGGCTTTTGCAGACGAGGTCCTGCAATCGTGGTCTCCATTCTTCCTACAAGTAATGAAGCTGCAATTCCCAGCACGGGTTCAAGCTGCTGGTGAAGAAGGGCTTGACCGGGAACCTGAGAACTGGCGTGGGGTTGTCGCCCTGAAGCTCCAGGTCGTCAAGACGCTTATGAAGATTCGACAAGTATTTGCCCAGCTATTGCTACCGCAAAGCCCGGTTTTGTTCACAGCTACTTGGGAAGAGCTTTCCTCGCTACAGGATGCGTTCAAGGACTTGTACATCGACCACGATGATCAGGGCCGGTTGGAAGATGCGGATGGTCTCCCGTACACCTTGGACTTTTTGGTCTTGGAGGAGCTTGACTTCCTACAGTCATGTCTGCGAGCTCCACCCGTGCGGGAAGAATTGGAGACGGCACTACAAAGTTACGGTGGTGTCTCTAATACGCCGTGGGTTGTGGATGTGATGAAACTTGCTGTTGCCTATGCACAGATTCCATCGGAAGAAGAAGGTCTCTGGGACATCGATGTCAACCTCTTCCTTGCGGAAGAAACATCTGTTACTGCCAACTACACAGCTCGCACTGCCTGCGGAGATTTGCTCATCAAGTTGGGCGAGTGGCTGCACCAGGGAGCTTTCGAGGGTCTACTGACTTACACGAGAGTCTTATTTGCAAGCCCCGACGCTACATGGAGGACAAGAGAAGCTTCGCTGTACCTCCTCACTCAACTTCTCAACGACTTCCTTGATATTGATAAGCGTATTCACGCCGACACAGCAGCGTCATACCTTGAATTTATCGAGTACGCCGTCAATCGCACAGACGAGCCCCTGCTCCGCGCAAGAGGGTACATCGTTGCTGGAGTTCTAGTTCAAAGCATTTCGGGCAGTGCATTCCCAACTGTTGCACTCCTTGACCGCACAATTAAAGCTATCCACGAGGATGACTCCGAAGTAGTAAAGGTTGCATGCATCAAGGCCATCCAGGGCTTCATAAAGGCCCCTGAAGGAATCCCCACAGACCGCCAAATCCCGATTGCGGTTGCCATTTCCGAGTTTTTGAATGCGAAGGATTTGACCGAACTCGAGGACTCGGATGACCTATTGGTCACCCTTGTTGAGTCGCTCCGCGCAGCAACACAGCTCGACTACTCCATCGCCATCGCTCCCGGAAGTGGAATCATTGACCTGCTGTTCTTAATGGCAAAGCATGGTGCCGCGAGCTTCCAACTTACCGTGTTGGTCAACGAAACGTTTGAGGACATTGTGCAATCCCTGTCTTCGCGCGGCGCAGAGGGGTACATCGCGCTTTGCGAGAAAGTGATGCCTTCCCTAACAGGAGCGCTAGACGTTGGAAGCGTGACAGAGGATAACCCTCTTACAACTGTAAGTAGTCCCAATTTCTTGCACTGGCAATACTAACAACCACTAGCTTGCATGCGAGTTGATCGCCGTCTTGACCGAGAACGGCTCCGAGCCACTACCACCCGGATTCGTTGCTGCAGTCATGCCAAAGCTCAGCCGCCTCTTGCTTAACACCGTCGAAGGAGAGATCCTCCGCCCTGGCTCTGAGGCCCTCAAATTCATTATAATGCATGACCCACAGCAGCTCTTTGAGTGGCAGGATGAAGCTGGGCGTTCCGGCCTGGAGGTTTGTCTCATCATCATTGATCGCCTGCTTGGCCCTACTATGGAGGACAATGCAGCCTCGGAGGTTGGAGGAGTCGCTGCAGAGCTTGTTGAGAAGGCGGGACAGGAGCGTCTCGGTCCGTTCTTGCCTCAGCTCCTCCAGGCAGTTGCCTCGCGCCTGGCAACTGCTGAGGCAGCTCCTTTTATCCAGTCGCTCATTCTCGTCTTTGCTCGCCTGTCCCTTGTTGGTGCAGGTGATGTCGTTGAGTTCTTGAACCAAATTGAGATTGGAGGACAGAGCGGACTGCAGGTTGTCTTGAGCAAGTGGCTTGAACACTCGGTCAGCTTTGCCGGTTACGATGAGATCAGACAAAAGTAAGTGGCCTCACCCCCCCAAAAAAATTAAAGCTAACAAAACAGTGTCATTGCTCTCTCCAAGCTCTATAGCTTGAACGACACCCGCGTCGCACAGACCATGGTTAAGGGCGACCTGATCGTCCCAACCAGCGACAGGATCATGACCCGCTCTCGCGCCAAGAACAGTAAGTCCTCACCCCACCCAGTCACGAACGTTTCCTAATGAGGTCAGACCCTGACCAGTACACCATAGTCCCCGCGCCCCTGAAGATAGTCAAGGTCCTCATCGAAGAGCTCCTCTCCGCCTCCGGCGTCCAGAACGCCGCCACCGCCCTCGCCGCCGCAGACTTCGCAGACGAAGAAGACGACGACGGATGGGAGGACCTGCCATCCATCCTAGACCTCGGCTCAGGCGCCGCCAAGGCGGACCTGATGGCCTATGCTGATGGTCTGGGCGGAAGCTTCATGCGCCAGCGCGACGACGAGACGCAGGCTTACCTTACGGACTTCTTTGTGCGCGCGTCGACTGAGAATATCGCCGGGTTCAACGAGCTTTACGCGCAGTTGACGGATGAGGAGAAGGCGAAGTTGGAGGAGCTGGCGAAGGGAGCGCAGGCGGCACAGTAGATGTGTGGGCGTGAGCGATGCGGGGTACATATAGGTCTATATGGTGGAGTTACCCGGGCCGTGAGGCTGTAGATACTTAGACGCAGATACCAGGGGGCGGTCGAGATAAAGAGTTGGAGCTGTTTTCACTTCGTTTCAGAAAAGCATAGCGGGGTTCGATTTGGCCATTGCAAGAGCTGCGTGGTGGATTAATGATGATGGGATTTTGATAGAATCATGTTTATTTTGGTGATATGAGGTCTTCATGGGTTTATTAATTGTGACATTCGCGTTGCTATCCATTTAAGTCCACAAGATGCATTGAAGTGCTGTTGGGAGATTTTATTTTGGCTAGGATAGTTACAGTGATTAATGGGTATGCTAAGACGCACAAGCTCTATGGGAGTGAATGATTATTATCGACCTCGAGCCAATTGGATTTACTTGCGCTTGGTGAAAACGAGTGGGCATTCATCCTAGAAACTGAATTAGCACAAGCTGTGACAAAAAGATCAACCAGCAGGAAACATTCAACATACCATGGGGAACAATGTAGCAAAAACCCTAATCTCCTCCGAACGACTCGTAGCGTGATGCACCCAATCGACCTCCAACGCCGCTTTCCCAATCATCGCCGCCATCGTAAGCGGCACATACTTCCTTGCAAGGCAATCATGCGCCCCAGCACCAAACACAAGCCAGTTCTTAGTCTTCGATTCGGCATCTCCCGTGATCCAGCGCTCGGGGTCAAATACATCGGGGTCCGGGTACACCTCCGGGTCGTGTAGGGCCGGGTAGCAGGACGGTACGATCAGGGCGCCCTTGGGGACGGTGTAGTTTGGTGTGACTGGGAAGTCTTTTGTGGCGGTGTAGGGCACGAAGATGACGGGCGGTCGGTAACGAAGAACCTCCTTGACCACGGCGTTGGTGTAGGTGAGAGACTCGAACATGTTGAGATCGAACGGGCGGTTTTTGTCACCTTGGCGCACGGCGAGGTTCTCCTCTCGGACGCGATCGAGAACGTCTGGACGCTGCGCAAGGATCTGGAAAAGCCAGGTGGTGGAACTGCTGGAGGCGTCTTGGGACGCAAAGAGGAATGTGAATATCGTCTGTCCGATTTCCTCGTCTGTGAAATCACGGATGAGATTTGCCGGCTTCTCCACTCCCTCCTCCCCAGCAGCAATACGTTCCCGGTACTTGTTGGACTCCATCATGTGTTGAACCCATTGGTCGACTATGCATTTTGGCTCAGCGCCAGAGGCCATGTTGGCCTTGCATGTGGTAGCGCACTTTGTAAAGTCGGCTTGGACTGCGTCTGCGATGCGTTTTCCTCGCCAGCACTTGGTGAATGGTACGTAAATGGAGAGGGGAACGTTGACAAGCTCGAGAGCGGCAGTAACGAGGTAGAAATCATCGGCAATTCGCTTGACTGTGTCTTGGGATATGTAATCGCCAAAGAAGGTTCGGCAGGACAATGCGCAGTTGATCTCTCTGAAATGTCCCATAAACTCTGTTGGTTTCCCTCCGTTTGCTTCGCTAGCCGCTACAAATTTGTCGAAGTAATCGACGTAGACCTTTTCCTGGACTGGTAGGTACGTTCCGAGAGCTTTGTTGGTAAAAAGTCCAGCCAACCCTCTGCGGTACTCGGCATGGGCCTTGCCATTAAGGAAGACCCACGCCGATGGACGCATGATTTCGGTCGCGATTGGAACCAAGCATGGTTTGGCGTAATTCGGTGACTTGAAGACTTTGTGTGCAAGGTCGCGGTGTGAAGCCAGAACGACAAACCTGTGAGAGAATAAGTTAGCATAACTCCGTAGGTAGGTAAAAGACGACATACTTGTGGAACACGGAGACGCAGCTAAGCGGTCCACTCGCCCATTGAGCAAGATACGCATCGAACTTTGGGTATAGAGTTTGTATGAAGGGCCCCATGAACGGGATTTTGAAGGTCGGCCCGGCGATTGGGCCCTTTCGTATGATGTATACAGCTGGAGGTACGTCAGTAGGTAGTAAGTAGTAGAAGTCCTGGTAACATACATTGATCGTAGGCAATCAGGATGAGCAAGATGGTAACTGCGATCTGCCAACCACTGAGTTCGGAAAGGAAAGTAGGCAGCACGCCTTCCACCCAGCCATATCTATCATGTTGTGCAAGATTTGTTCCATTTCCGACCGAAAACACAGCACTGGGTTCAACAATTGAGACCATGGTGTATGCTGAGTCCTCACTCCAGCCTGTTTGTCAATTCGTGGATCTTGTAGAATATCTTTGAGGGAAAGAGAACCTTTATATGAACTGGTTGACACTACGAGTATCTGATGGCCCACAAGGAGGCTCGAACGCATAAATTTCGGGTAGCCAACCTATGAGGAGGGGCCATGAGCCATTCAAGATGAATATATAAACATGAGGTCGTAATTTTGTAAGCATAATCTTCCGTTGCAGTCAATGGCTCTTTGTTACTGCTTATGATAAAATCATCATGGCCCAATGTGTACTAGACTCCGATCGATGGTGACAAGGGTTCGGCAGCCCCTGCTCCGATTTACCGTTATGCCCAGACATGCGGAGTCTAGTCCTATTTAGGACTAGACTCCGAACGCCAAGCATGATCCATTTCATTAGTGAGAAAGTGAGTAAGCTTCCCGAGCGTCCGAATCCATCAACGCAACTTCTCCGTCGGTCTGTCTTCTTGGGAGTTTGTGAAATCCATTTCCTGATTTAAAAGCTTCAATGAGATATGCAGCGTTAATAAATTTTGCTGATGATTTCTTCCCACTTCTCCCGTAAGGCGCCTTCTTGGTGTGTTCCCACCCAAAGTACGCTCTGGAGGTGGGTGAGCACATCCTCCCATGTGTGCAGACTGAGGGCCACAGCAGCAGCGCAGGCCTCGTCCGTAAACCACTGGTAGTCAGTTGTGCTGGTAGATGCCAGCATACCGATAGAAGAGACCCATATTTCCAGTGAGCTGTGCGTGTAATTTGCATGGCTCAAAGCCACATAATACCCCTTGAGCTGGAGTAGAGTAGTATTTACCAAGTGATGATGAGAGTAATATGTTGTCCCGTGGATGGCCAACATGTAGAGGACCAATGCGTACCGAAGACATTCAGAGGTAGATGATTGCCTTGGGTCCGCTGGCGAGAGTGGAGGCAGGAGCAGCAGCTTATGGACGACAAAGCAAGTTAGGTCATGTAACTCAGTGGTCGTCAAGGAGGAAGGCTGTGGCTGGTGGAATATGCTACGGAGACGAGTTAAGATGTTTCGTACGGCAGGATCAACGTTAAGATTGTCGATAGTCCCTTCCTGTAGATCTGGCGCCATAGAAGCCAGCTGCCACTGCAGTACTGAATCAACTCCATCTCCAGAGCCAAAATCATCTTGGGTCTGGAACTGGGGAATTCCTGTAACCAGTAATGATATCCTAGATTATTTTAGTGGTAAATCCTTACTCCTCCTGCGTGGAACTCACCAGGAAACCATTCTCGCTGTCAGTGGGCTCGTCCGCTTTACTTCGTTGATGCCGCCTCTAATGCTAACAATGCGTTTGACTCCGTCGATATGCATTCTGCTGGCTTCAACATTTCCCTTTCCATGCTATTCATATTATGTGTTAATGTAAAACTGGCGCCAGCCGGAAGGAAGATTTACCTCAATAGCCGCCAATGTGACCACAGAATTCACGGTCTCGTCTTGGAATGCCAATGACGAATCTTCAATCTTTCGTCTCACCAGAGACACGGAATCGTTCATGAGAAGCTCTGAGATTGGAAACCCTTTCCTGGACCTCAGCTCTTGGTCCAGAGACGCCGTCTGTAACGATACATGGAATAATGCGGGGTCCGCAAGAGCCCGAGGCCACCATGAGATGATGAATGGGTTTGATTCCGAATTAAGATCCAGCGGGTAGTACTGGAATGCGATGCTTGACAAAACTGGGCAGGTTAGTAAAATCTTTACGGAATAATTCCGAAGGGAGCGAGGGTTTACAATGATGGATGAGATTCTGAACAAGTACTCGAGGAAGCCTCGCCGGCGGGTACGAATCAAATGGATCGAAAGACCCAATGGCCGGATTCAACAGCCCTGCCGGCCCCTCTTCAAATCCAGGCGTGATCCTTCCAATTCTTGCGACTACAGAGGACTCCTCAACCGCAGGCGTACTACTCCCCGACGTCGCCGAATACGAAGCATATGTATTCGGCGAAGTAGTGAGGGGCTCATTTGCGTAAGCACACGTGGATTTCCTCTTGATGCAGCGCGAGCACTGAGGCGTCCTGAGATCGCAGCTGAGCTTTGCCTTGGCGCAAGCATCACAGGACCTGCGGAGCGTTGCGCGCATTATCCGATGGCAAAGCCTGCCAGCTCACGTATATCTTGGCTTATAACATTGGTAACTATGGTGGGATTGAAGCTGGAGAAGATGTCGCGTACACAGCTGGGGTGTCTTAGCGATCCGCGGAAGCCGGGATACGCCAGCGGAAGCTGTGGGAGCAATTTGGGCGCTGGGCTGGCCTCGGTCACGTGTGGGAATTTTGATGTTTTTAGCCAAATTAATGGTTGCCAGCTAAAAAGGTTCTATAAATATTTATATTTATGGCATTTATGCACGGTTGTCGTGTTGAGACAGTATTCTCCGCCGTTTCAGTGGTTCCTCCTGGAGTATTTTGCACAGGGTCGAACATTTAGATCAGCAACAAGGGGTGCTGGATGTAGCTTTCCATCCCAGCTAATAAGCTTCCCCGAACCTCATGTTGCCACCCCGCTCTTCCCTTTAGCGTTGGGATAGCTGCAACAACCCCGCCGCTAACACGTCGCCTGCATTTGGAGCTTGCTTACTATGGCTGCCTTGTGGTGGACTGGGCCGACGACATGGAATCAGAAGTTTACATCTGCCATTCCAAGAGAGACGACCTGAGAGAGCCAACCTGAGAGAGCGACCTTAACAAACCGAAGCCTCCCTACATAAAGTTAGAAAGCCATGGCCAACGAAATGGAAGCCAGCTTCCAGGCCGCCATCGACGCTGGCAAGATCAACGGCGCCGTTATCTGTGCCACCGACGCCGAGGGCAATTTTGTCTACGACAAGGCTCTTGGAAAACGCACCCTACTGTCGGGTGAGAAGCTTCCGCAGCAGCTCGACGATGTGCTATTTCTAGCCTCAGCTACCAAGCTTCTCACCACCATCGCCGCCCTCCAGTGCGTCGAGGACGGCTTGCTAACTCTAACCGGCGACCTATCATCCGTCGCGCCCGAACTCGCCGCGAAGCAAGTCATCACCGGCTTCTCAGACGACGGCGAGACTCCCGTGTTAGAGCCACCCCATGGCCCTATCACGCTTGAAATGCTACTCACCCATAGCTCCGGCATAGTCTACGACTTCATCAATCCCCTCGTCACACAATGGAACCAAAAATTCGCACCCCTGAAAGAAGGCCACCGCCGCCCCGTCGAGGAAGCTTTCGGCTTCCCACTAGCCTTCCACCCCGGCGAAGGCTGGATGTATGGCGGCAGCCTCGACTGGGCTGGCCGCATTGTCGAGCGTGTCACGGGTGGCACCCTGGGGGAGCACATGCAGAAGCGCATCTTCGACCCGCTCGGTATCAACTCCGCGCAGTTCTACCCTGTCACGCGCGAGGATCTGCGCGCACGTCTCGTCGACCTCAACCCAGATGACCCAGAAGCACTCGGCAAGGTTGTGCTTGGTAGTGGCGGGGACCCGAATAAGCGCTCCCAAGGACACTTTGGAGGTCACGGCATGTTCATGGCTGGCGAGGACTACGTTAAGATTCTGCGCTCGGTTCTGGCTAATGATGGGAAGGTGCTCAAGCCCGCTACTGTTGAAGATATGTTCGAGCATCACCTTAGCCCTGAAGCAACGGCGGGACATAAAGCTGCGCTTGCTGGTCCAGCGGGCATATTCTTCAGTGTGGGTGTCGAACCCGGTACGAAGGTTGGTCATGGCCTAGGCGGCCTTTTGACCTTGGAAGACGTCGATGGCTGGTATGGCGAGCGTACACTGACTTGGGGCGGCGGCTTGACGCTCACGTGGTTTATTGATCGCAAGAATGGTTTGTGTGGTGTTGGCGCTGTGCAAGGTACGCTTCCGCTCGATGGGGAAGCAGCGGCCGAGCTGAAGCAGACCTTCCGTCACGATATTTACCGCAAGCACGCCGCGTGGAAGGCGGAGCAACAGAAGTCATAATGGTGGAAACTGGGGGAGCATAAATTTATTGTGGGCTCAGTATATATGTCAATAGAAATATTCAAATATTTGCCTCCACTATGATTCATGAGCAATGTTATGATTGAGACACTATTTATCAATATTCAAGGCTTGAAATTTAATATTTATAGCTTACTGTTAGTCCTCATTGCGAGGTTTAGTCAAGCTTCTGTGATAAAATCTCGCTGTCCCTGTTTATAAATACAGAAGTGGCATCCAACCAACACCAGAACAAGCATGTTGTTATTCCTGCCTGCGTGTAGGTGAAACAACACATCAGGTGCGCCATCTATTCCACATATTCTTCTCGCCAGTATGATACTGAACTTTGTCCTGATTATGCATGTTCTGGTAGTATTGGCCCATACCCCTATTTTCTGCGTCAGGTATGCTAATTTGAAAATAATAATATGTCCTTCGACCAGTTATATTACTTACCTCCTATCCCCCCAGTTGCCAAACCCTGTGCTTGGCTGGATTTGATTCTGGTATTTAGCTGCTTTGTCGCGGTGGTACTCACTCATGGCGTCGATGATACCATTGCGTCTCCTGGCATCATTGGGTATGCTTCCGGTGTTACCCATATTGATTAGTTTCTTGGGTTTAGTTTAGAGCGACGTTTATACGCAGCAAATATTCCAATGATGTTTGAGTATATTTATTTTGGGTTCAGGAGATACGATGCAACTTACGCTGGTATCTATATATTGAATTATGCCCGTGAATAGAGACAGCAAATAGAGATTCAATCTTGAACTTCATCCTGTTGTTAGACTTGTGATTTGCTAAATGTGAATGATAACTGTAATGGTGGGTAGAATGGCGAGCAAGGTCACTGGGAAACGGTCATAAAAAATAGTAACACTTGTGATCTCATTTGCACAGTGCTTGAGTCAACGACCGAGTTCGGTTATTCTCGCCATACAGTCAAACGGCCTGGAAATAACAATACATGGCCTACTCTCTTTGGTTTTTTTCCCGAGACCTATACCTGCAAACTCCTCGGGTGTGAATCAAGGTGATCCCACTTCTGGCGAGGCGCTGTAATGCAACTCTCCTGCTCCAAGGCGGGTAAACATCTCAGTTTCCATTCTCTCGGCCGCATCTGGCCCCTCCATTATCTCTGCCATTATGTCTGTCCCATCAGGGAAGTGCATATCCCAGGGTTTTTCCCCGGCACCTTTCATAGTGGCTAGGATAGCCTGGCGATGCTGCCAACGCAAGAGCTCGTCAGGAACTCGTTCGGGGACCTGCGGATCTCGGCAACAGAGACTCAATGTCCGACCGTCTATGTTAATTGGATCAGGGCCAAGGCAGACAACCTTATACCCATCCTATAGTAGTGTTAGAATCTTGTGTTTATAAGAAAGGTTTGCGATCTCTTACATCAACATTAACTGCAACTCCATATCCATCGAACAGAGAGTGAATGTCAGCTTTCAAGAGTAGACCATTCTGGACAGAATGTATTTTAGTATCTCCTTGCACTTGAGAGGTTTCCGTATCGGTTATCCATCTTGACATATTTTGGTCAACCCATGTCTGTTCACGCGCATATGGGAATATATGTGCCACGTTAAACAACTTGGCGTCAACATGTGATGTTCGCTTTGCGCCGCTCATCACGCACTCGTTGTCTCGGGCAATGACCCGATCGTGGAATGATTTTGTCTACACATATAATTAGCATTATAACTTCAAGTAAGATGTACACAGGTTGCACATACTCGTGCAGTTATTTTTGATGACGGATCCTTCGAAGTTACGCGCCTTGGGGCACATTCTTCCGTGATAACAACAGAGATTGGGTTGCCGTCTATAATCATATTAGATATTCACACTACATTTATTGTTGGAGTTTTCATACTAGTTGATAGGACAACATATGATCCGGTTGATAAAGGGGCTCTGTTTGAAAACAGCCTTGCACCCGTAGACCCGTCGCCGTTGAGGCGGAAAAGGCAGAATTGTTCGGTTGTAATTATGAAGATACCACACATCTCATAGAAGTTTGAATTCAGTATCGACCCATTTTGGAATAATCCTAATTCAAAACAAGTCAGCTTCAAATACTTGCGAATTAAATGAGGAACTTACCGCCAACAATGCGGCCGTCGTGATTGTAAATGAAGACGTTTCTCGCTGCGCGGGACATTGGCGACGGCTGGTCGAGATTGCGAGACATCTTAATCGCCGTGATGTCGCAAAATGAAGATGTCTGGAGCGCTGTGTTTTAATCAGAAGTAAACAAAAAGTACTTCAGATAAACTACCTCTAAACAAAGGAGCGCTAGTTATCATACATCATGCCAGCAAACACGTACCACAGTACTCGTGCCACCTAAATTTATTGAGAGGGACTGTCTATAATGGCACTATTTATAGTGACTGTAACTGAAATAGATTCTCCCAATCACTTAGATTTATCATTGTGTAAGCCAGTTACTTAAAACCATAGTTGAGATAATACCTTCCAACGACTTAAATGTTGGTCTCGTCACTTTTTTAGACGACGCAACACTTTCTACGAAATGAAACTGGGCATTTATACCCGAGCACTCGCCATATAACTCAATCCAACGACAACTTAAAGATGAACTGGAGGCCACTAGTAAAATAATATATTTTTCTAGTTAGATTTTTTCAGCGAATGACTAACTACCCCAAACAAAAGGCCCCAAGGCCCTAAACCGAAACATCTGCCATAGCTGAGCCGAAACCCGCTGTTGCCGATAACATGGAGGCACATGTGGTTTTATTCGTGACCCAGTTCTACCAACCCAGGCACCGGTCAGCAAAAGTATCCAGTTAAAACACACAAGTACAAGTGTCCACTCACCAGAGTCTAGCAGCTGCCGTTAACCTGGTATCTACTGCAGCCGCCGCCGGGCCCACCAACGCAGTAAACCTTATAGCACTTGCCATTGGAGCATACAGCGTCATTTGCGCAGGCTCGAGCCTCGAGCATGCCGCGCTCCTGGAGGTGGGCGATGACGTTGTCGGCGATGGCGGTTGCCTCGCGGTCGACGAGCTCGGGAGCTGGGGCGGCGACAGCGAGGCTGAGGACGAGGGCGAGTGCGGCGACGGAGAACTTCATTTTGACTGGTGGTGTTTTTTTGGGGGGGGGTTGGTTTGGTTTTAAGTTGTTGATTGTTGGAATTGGAGTTGTGGATGGGTTGAGAAAGATGGTTTATGGCGTGATTTCTTGTTCCCTTTATACTTTTCGAAGCCAACTGAAAGAGAGAGATCCAAGTCTATGGATGCACCTGTTCAATTGCCTAGATTGGCATGAGACGGAATATGATTATCCGCTTCCTCCTCTGTCTACTCCGTACCATCTCTACCGTCTCTACCCCAGTCTTGGCAAAATCCATTAATAGACCCGATAATACATGCGGCTGCTCATTATCAAATCCGGATTAACGTACAGCGGCTAAGTCGAGGAAGAAGATCAAAATCTAAGTTCGGTGCAGCGGCTAATCTGGCGCGGGGGAGGGAAGGATTTAGGTGCAGCTGCCAAGTTGACGCCGAAAGGGGAAAGGATTCAGGCAAAAGGTAATAATTTAGAGGCGGCCCCCACGCCGACGCCGATTATTTCGAAAATGCTACTCTACTCCATCATTGAATATGTCGCCGAGGAGAAGAACCGTTTATCGACCCCAGTTGGCTTGGAAACGTGGAATTATTGCTGAATTTCTCGTCGGGGAAAAACTATAACTGGACGCCCCCACCAGAGAAAAGAGCCGCAAGCCTAACCATGTTTTAGCTACAGACCATATCTTCAGCCGGAAAACAAAGAATCGACCTCAAGGGGCATCGGCAAGAGACTTTGACCGAGTACCCCGATTATCCGGGGGCCGAAACCAGGAGGTCGGAGCCACGATCCGGATTACAGTTTTAAGCGGTTGAAGGCCCCTATTTCTATTTTGATCATAGTTACTCTAAATGCTTCAAGTAACAATGAGATCTACTGGCTATTTGCAAAGCACCAATGGCCTAAATATGCACATACGTCTACCCCGCAACTCCACCACCCGACACGCCGAACTCATGGGATCCAGCTATCACTCCGCCCCCTTAAGATCTACACCGACCCCCCTCAACGCATCCACGGCCCACTCCGGATACCTCTCGCAATCCCCCTCATACAGATCCGAAAAGAACCGCCTCAAGAACGCCGGATACCTATCCTCCACGATCGCCTGCCTCACCCCCCTCATCAGCTCCAACTGATACCACACATTATGCATCGTCAGCAAATGCGCCCCCACCGTCTCCTTCGCGGCAAGATGATGCGCAAACGCCCTCGTCACCCCCAACCCCCCCTCCCCAGTCCTACAACACCTACACCCGCACCCCTCCTCAATCGGCCCCAAATCATCCGCATACCTCGCGTGCCTCAGATTCAGCACCCCCTTCCCCGTCACCGCGTTCCCAAACCGCGCCGTCCGCGTCGGCCACACGCAGTCAAACATATCCGCTCCCAGCGCAACACTCACCACCAGATCCTCCGGATACCCAATCCCCATCACATACCGCGGCTTATTCTCCGGCAGCTGCCCCGTACACACATCCACGACACGGCAGTAATCCGCCTTCGCCTCCCCCCCGCTGAGTCCCCCGATCGCAATCCCCGGCGTCCCGCGCGCCGCCATAGCTGCACAGCATTCACGGCGCATGTCCAGATCCAGCCCGCCCTGGATAATGCAGAAGAGGTTCTGGGACTCGGGCTTGGCGTGCGCGGCGATGCAGCGGTCGAGCCAGCGGATGGAGCGGAGCATGGCTTCGCGCATGCGCGCGGCGTCGGGGGAGGTGGTGACTAGGACGTCGTCGAGCTGCATGATTATGTCGGAGCCGATGGTGTTTTGCAGGCTGATGGAGTGTTCGGGGGTGAGGAGCATGGGGGAGCCGTCGTGGGGGGAGAGGAAGCGGACGCCTTCTTCGGTGATGGTGGCGAGCTCGAGGAGGGAGACCATTTGGAAGCTGTGGGAGGTGAGTTAGTTGTGGGTTGATGTGATAATTCAAAGGAATGACTAACCCGCCGCTGTCGGTCAGGAGGTTGTGTTTCCACCCTTGGAGTTTATGTGCCCCGCCGATCGTATCCAGGACCTCCTGACCGGGCTTGAGTCCGAGATGGTAGGTGTTGTTCAGACATAGTCGGCAGCCCGTCTCTTCTAACTGCTCTGGCGTGAGGCCCTTGAGAGACGCCTGTGTCGCAACGGGCATGAAGAGGGGCAGCTGGACGGGGCCATGGGGGAGGACAAGCGTGGCTGCACGTGCCTTGGTAGTCTGTGGTTGTGTTAGCTCAAGATCACATTGTAGTAGAAGTTCCCTAGCGAGCTTACAGAACACCGGGCAACCAGCTTAAAGGTCAGCGCCGAGGGCATGGGCGGCATCAGGGGCGGTTCTGCGGTCATTGTCGTCGAACGTTCGTCTTGGCATTCAAACGTGTGATCCGCCCGCGTGTAGAAGAAATTCGTGGCGTGGCTTATCTTATCGCAATCGCCGCAGAAAGCGCAGGGAGCGGCAATCAATCGTGTTGGAGGTACGTACCACGCAGATCAATGTCTGGTACTTCGCGTGTCATACATATGGCGCTGGGGGGTGAAGTACCTTGGCGCCAAGTGTTCGCGAAACCCTTGTCGTCGGTATGGATTTTACGATTTTACTCTATTTCGCGACCCGGCTCCATTTCTCCAGCTTCACAATTTCGACTTATAGCTGTATTCGAGTGGACTAGGCTATATACTATACTGTACTAGAATAATTATTATATATATTGTACCGGAATAGCTATATTTCACTTTTTTCGTTTCTCCATTCGCCCATTTCCCCATTTCTCCAGCCCTCTCTAGCCTCACCACTTCCACTTCCAATTTTAGCTATATTCGGTGTGGAGTAGTGCGCTATTTTATACTCCAGATTATACTCTATATTATACTGTTATACTATCTATAAAACGGCCTACTGCTTACTCTTCGCCGTGCGGTGTAGGGAAGGGAAATATATCCCTCAAAACATGTGTTACCCCATCCAGCTGCGGGTAGCCGGTGGCGCTGGCAGGTACCGTACCTTTTCTCCCCCCATGGACCAACTAACTAGACTCTTTCTTCTCCTCTCCGGCCGCCCTCCTTTCCTCTATTCTCGTCCCCGTTCTTCTCTTCTCTCTTCCTCTACTAACAATATCAATAGGGCGATATCTCCAATTGCTTCACCATTTCCCATTTCAATTACCCTGTTTACTCGCGCCTCTTTCTGGATTGTTCTTGTCCATCCCGCCAGGCCTCGGCGTCTCTTAGCCTCTTAGCGCCCTTCAATATGTCGTCATAGTGGTCAGATTCCATCAATTGTCAGTCCACCCAACCAGCCTTCTAGGCCCAGCCAGGCTTAGCCGCACCCAATCGATCCCAGCCGCCCAGCCATTTCCAAGGGTCACTTCCAGGGATGTTTGGGGACACACGAGCCTAATATTCCCACGATTTATTCCATTTCTTATATATAAGGGCCGAGGCCTTCCCAGTTGATGACAGCTTCAATTATCGACGACAGTAAAACACGTTTCGTCACTGCAATGAACCAAGATTTTTCCGGATCAATACCCTTAGATCACAGAACCACGGTGCCTTCAGAAATACCATCATCACTTTTGATTCGCCACCAGCGCCAGGAGACGGACGAGAATTCAATGTGTACCGACGCCTCAAGAACGTCAAGAACGCAGACAAATATTATAAGAAGAAGAAGAAGAGGGATTTCGACCTGAATCCCAGCCCTCAAAATGCCTCACGCAATTCCGACCGAGGCGTGCGCCTACGAGGACCCCGCACCCCTCACGCCCACAACACCTGACCTGGCCCTCACAACCAAGTCACCCGCCGCCACCACCACCACTTCCACCTCTACCTCCTCACCCGCCCTCACATCATTCCACCTTTTCCCACAGCTCTATCCCGAGCTCCGCCTAAAAATCTGGCACTTCGCCCTGGACGTCGGCCCGCGTGTCGTAACAATCCACTACGAACCAACCACGCACTCCTTCCGCACGCCGACCCCTCCCCCGGCTCTCCTCCACACCAACCGCGAAAGCCGCCATGAGGCCCAGCGCGCCTACCCCCTCCTCTTCGGCACTGCCTCCGCACCCTCGC
Organism: Pseudogymnoascus sp. BL308; assembly: GCA_001630595.1. Lineage (NCBI taxonomy): Eukaryota > Fungi > Ascomycota > Leotiomycetes > Thelebolales > Thelebolaceae > Pseudogymnoascus > Pseudogymnoascus sp. BL308. Next base: position 1,091 of record LMYD01003060.1, on the reverse strand, counting down.
ACATCCCATTCCACCCCACCAACGACACCCTCTACTTCCCCCGCCGCAGCACCATGGGCTACGACGACTCGCTCCGCGACTTCGGCGCCCTCATGGCCACCCCCTCGGACCTGCAGCGCGTGCGCGTCGTGGCGCTCGACTCGGTCGACTCCCGCGAGAAGAGGCCGTGGGAGAGCTACGACAAGGCTGTCTTTGTCAAGTCGTTTCCGCGCCTCGAGAACATGATCCTGGTCCGCGGCCCGAAACGCGCGTGGTTGAGTAATATCCCGCGCGCGATGGGGCCGGTGCAGGAGGAGTGCGAGGTGGAGTTTGTGGCTGTGGAGGAGGAGGAGGCCAGGATGGTTGCGAAGGGTTTTGAGACCGCTTTTTTTATTGAGGAGCAGGCGTTGAGTAGGATTCATTGCGAGAGAGGAGAGGATTACGAGGTGGCGAGGTTGCCACCGGTGTTGGTGGTTTCGAAGAAGAGAGTGGAGAGGGAATGAAGGAGATGAGAGAGTTTGTGTGCATATTTTTCGACTGGGAGCATGTTGTACTTGATGGGAGCATGTTTTGCATTTATTCTTTTTTGGGGGGATTTTGTAGGATGATGGATGGGGTGTACAGCATATTTGAGCGACGAAAGTAGACGAGATACCCGACCTAAGCGTCAGCGAGTCAATTCAGCACCTGATCTAGCATATCTTCAGGATGTCTATTATGCTGTATTGATTTCTGTACTCGAAACACTTAGTCGGCAAGCTATTATGCGCCTTTTCTGGCAGCATTATGTATTTATTTATTCGGCAACGGCCATGGCCTTTATATTTTTAGATGAATTAGTTATAATATCTTCAATAATTCCCATCATGATTTATGTCTCGCTATTGCTCTATGCCTTGACTTCGTAGTGACAACAATGATCTAATCTGTAGATATACCCCATCCCCACGAGTACTCTATAAACAAGCAGCAAACCACCCCCTCACTTCTCCCCCAACCCCCCCCTCCTCCTCCACTCCCTCACCCCCCTCTCAAACTCCCCCCCATCCAACCCATCCGGCACCCACCACATCGTAACCCCCAAATCCTCCACCTCCCTATTCCGCTTCTCA
>LMYD01003059.1:0-20014 GCA_001630595.1 Pseudogymnoascus sp. BL308 | reverse complement strand
CTCTCCGCCTCCTCCCCCGCCTCCCCCATCGCCAAGTTCCGGCTACACAACAGCGCCTGCCGCACCGCCTCCAGCACCGACGGCGAGTACCCACCACTCACATCCGTGCCCAAGCTGACACTGATCCCATCATCCAACCACGTCCTCACCTCCGCCATCCCACTTGCCAGCGCCGCATTACTCACCGGACAATGGCTAATCCCCGCCCCGCGCTTCTTAATCAGCGCCCTCTCATCATTCGTGATATGCACCGCATGCGCGAGAACCGTCTTGGGGCCCAGCAATCCATGCGTATCGTACACCTCCGCGTAGCTCTTCGACTCCGGGAACAGCTGAGCGACTAAATCAATCTCGCGCTTATTCTCCGAGATGTGCGTCTGCACCGGCAACCCCGTCTCCTTCTGCAGCTTCCCCAGCCCCGTCAGCAGCTTAGCCGAGCACGATGGAGCAAATCGTGGGGTGATGATCGGCTTAACGAGCGCGTGCTCGGGGTCGATAGAGGTGATATGCGCGATTGTCGCTTCCGTGTTAGCGATGCTTTCCTCAGGCCCCGCGTCGCGGTAGTAGTCTGGCGCGAGGGAGTCCATGCAACAGCGGCCGATGAGGGCGCGCTGGCCGGCTGCGAGGCAGAGATCCGCGAGCAGGTTGGTGGCGGGCACGGAGATGGTGGCGTAGTAGGCGGCAGTTGTGGTGCCGTGGGAGAGGGTGCGGGAGATGACGCGGGCGTAGACGCGTTGGGCGGTAGGGAGGGCGGAGAGGGAGGCTTCCATGGGGAAGGTGTAGGTGTTGAGCCAGTCTAGGAGGGTGGACTTGCCGAATATGCCCGCGTTTGGGTACTGGGAGGCGTGGATGTGGGTGTCTGGGAGTTGGTTAGCTGGGGTTCGAGGAGGGGGGTTGGGGAGAGTAGGTCATATATTTACCTATGAAGCCAGGGAAGAAGAATTGCTCCTCTTTAGACTTGAAGATCTGGATCGGCGTCTCCTGGCTCTCACTCCAGTTCAGCTTGGGGAAGAAGCTCTTTGCCGCCGCCTCGTCGGCGACACCCCTCTCCACGGCCACGATCTTGCCGCTCTCATCCACAAAAATGGCAGCATCATGGGCTATCTCCAGCTCCTTCAAGCTCTTGCTGTGGGCAAACGTGCCCAGGTAGACCGTCTTGTCCACTACCTTTCCGCTCATGATGGCGTGTTATACAGGGTATCCAGAAGGGTTGTGTTGGATGACAAAGCCGCAGAATCCACCTCAATACCGTACGATAGCAATATCAACGGTTACAGATACAGACCGTAACTATATACACTCTAACGGGTAACTATATATTGTGTAAACTCCTTTGGTTTGTCTGGAAGCCTCCTTCTTATGTTTCATGGTCATCCGTTTATCAGTGTTGAGGTGAGGGACGGAGACCCGCATAGTTTAACGGTTACCGGCGTGCTCCGCTCCCAGTCGATTGCACACGTATTATCAGTTACCGATGACCACACCCACTCTTTGAAATAGGTCTTGGACGGAGGCGACTGATAAAAAGATTACAATGTGACACATCAGATCAATTCGAGGAGATTCAGATAACGATATTATAACTTCATAGGTATCATTGATTGCCGGAGCGTCTATTCTAGTGGCCGGCTCCGAAAGTACACAATACGTAAAACATAACTATATACTCGCTCTCCGTGGAGCCATTGTCCGCCGCAAGGCCTTCTTCTCCTCCGTCTCATCCATCAACGGCAGGATGCCCTTCTCCCGCATCTCTGCCAAATATTCCTGGCCAAACTTGTATCCCAGCTCGTAAAGCTCATCGAACTTTTGGAACTCCAACGTCCCATAGCCATCGATAGGAGGACGCATGTAAAGACAACCAGGCGTTGTTTTAGCTCGTTCCAGCGCGTCAACACTTGACACGTACGCTAGACGGGCCTGGATCTCAGAGAGCGTGGGTGGGTTGGAATATGCCGAGAATGGGTTCCAGCGGTTCGCAATTGCCCAGAATCCAGAAAGCGAGTCCCCGAAATTCTGGGGGGTATCGTCGTCGAGCGCCCCGACGTCCACAGCGAATATAACATCCGCACCCAGAGACTTCATGTGTGAGACCGTTAAATTGTCCACGTAGCCACCATCGAGAAGCAGGCTACCCTCGTCGCAAAGTGGAGGAAGTAGACCGGCCAACGACATCGAGGCTCGGACATATCGCCATGCATAGCCGCTGGTGTGGATTTCGGATCGACTCTTGCTGATGTTTGTGGTATTACAGTAAAACTCAAGCCAGAAGTCTTCGATTTGTGAGTTCCCGAATGTCTTGAAAATTCCACGATTGAATTCATGTCCAGTCGTGTACGATGCCGAAGGATATGTCAAGTCCAAAGCAAATCGCCACATGCTTGCCATCCGCCCAGCGAACTTTTTGGCACGACCATACATTGGCACTACGTCTGCATCTCGAGCGTACAAGGCGCCGATAAAAGAGCCGATAGACGTTCCACCGATAATATCGATAGGTATCCCTGCTTCCTCGAGCGCCCTAATAATACCAACATGTGCAATCCCTCGAGCACCACCTCCTCCAAGTACAAGGCCGACAGACTTGCCACATAGCCTCCGTGCAACTCTGTGGAAGTCGCCTTTGAAAGGGGTATCGGCGGAGTACAGTGGGGTCTGTCGGACTTTGCGTGACGTGTACTTTTGGATCTCAGCTTGTATAATTTGAACTCTGTGCTTCAGCGCGGAGCCGAAGCGTCGGGTTTGTGGGTGGACTGGGACTGTGTCCGTGCTGAAGGCCATTTGGACGTGATGGTGACCGCCATTGATCCAATCACGGTTACGCAGCCAAGACCTAGTAAGCCCAGAGGCCAGAAATTTATCTGCGTGCAGGAGGACGAGCTCTTTCCTAGCCGTTGTTTTCATTCCCAGCATGAACCGTTCGTATTCTCCAATTGCAGGAGACCAGTCTGCTATGCCAACCAGCAAAATGCAATCTGCTTGACTTATACAGGTTTGGGTCCACGGCGAATTTACATTGGTATCTGGAGCAAACTCGGTTAGCTGCTGTCTTTAATATAGTTTTGAAATTATAGTAAGAATATAGTTGTAGTCAGGAAAAAATTAGAGTTGTTAAGTTTTAGTCTTCATCGAGACCTCTGGGTTAAAAAGTTCCTCATCATTCTACAAAAGGGAAATGCAAGGTGGAAATAAAAATGAAATATCGAACATACCTGCAATGTAGAGCACCAGCCCATACTTCTCCTCGAGATCTGCCAAATATTGAGAAAGCTTCAACTTTCCCATACGGCTAAAGGCATGCCTACCAAGATGGTTAAGAATCGCAGCCTGGTTGAGAGAAGTAACACCGTTGGGGGCCCCAATTTGCGTGAGTGCATTCATCAGACGGCTTCCAAACTCAACCACAGGTACACCTCCTGTAACGGGTACAATAGCCACCGTTCTCAGATTGCCAGTGGATGAGACCTTGACATTTGTAGCTGCTGTAGCCTTGTCGTTCCCAGAGAGGAATACCGGGTCCTCTATCAAAGCTCTCATTCGGGACGCAATGATCTTGGAAATCTTGATGGTGATTCCAGCGTGTTCTTTGGCAAGACTATTGAAAAGGGTCTTTGGGAATTTCGCCAGCTCGGTGTCTCGGATTGCATGCAAGGTCGCAGATCGGCTAGTCTCGGTCATCACCTCCAGCTCGCCAACGCTTTCTCCTTGCCCATATTCTCCGACGACTTTCATTTCAGAATCGTCGTCTTCATTGTTAAGAACAGCTCTAAGGCGGCCATTAAGCACAATATAAATTGCGTCACTTTCGTCGCCTTGGTGATAGATGACTTGGCCAGCATTTACTTGTACCCATTCCAGGGCAAAGTCAATGTGGAGGATCAGCTTGGGCAGCAAGCTCGTGAGACGCTTTGCCATAGTGAGGAGGACCACAGGGTACTTCTCCACTATTCTTTCCAGTGAAGATCTCGGTAGGAAGCCCACGTATACGTCGGTCTTGGCTGTTACATCAATGAACGACCGGTATGATGAGATTGTGCCAATATATCCCGCGATTCCTCCCGGCTTAATGAGCGAGAGGGTTGTACGTCCTGAACTCTTACGCTTCCGTGAATCAGGGCGCTTTGTCCTGGTATTCGGCTTTGATCCTCGAGAAGTGCCTCTGAATTGGCTTGATTTCTGCGACGTGAAACTTGAGCTTTTCGTTGTTCGGCCAAGAAATTCCGAATCAGAAGCATCGTCATTCGGAATCCCCACGTCCAGGAAGCCGTCAATCACATAGTAAAGCCCGGGGTTACGTTCGCCTTGCTCGACAAGAACGGAGCCTTTTGGAAAATAGACTATTTCTACCTCGTCTCTCAGTTCTGTGGCGAGTCCCTGACTGCTAACAGTAACAAAATTGCTGGTGCTACTTGAGGCAACGGATTCCGTATCGCCATCGCCTGAACCTTCATATGGGTCAATGAAGCCGAAGGCATTGTTGAACGCAGGCTTTGGTTTCCTCTGGTCCATGGAGTGCATGTAAGGAGAAGCCTCCACAGAATCGGCCATGCGTAAAGCACTTTGGGTGGTAGTGAGACCGATCGCTTTGAAAATGCACTCAAGGATGGACCCGCGAAAGATTCCATCTTCGTCAATAGACTCCTGGCGGTGGAGTTGAGGCTGTACAACTGGAGATGCAAACGGGTTAAACGTTTTCTCTGTTAAGGGGCTCAGAACATCATCTGTACCTTGAGCTTGTGCGTTTGGTGTTGATTGCTCGAGGGGACCACGAGGGCTCATAACGTGGTAATGCCGCCGGCCACCAGTCCTAGAAATGTGTATATTCGTAAGAAGGTCACCAGGGCTAGGACTTGCTGCCTCGTCGACATTTGGAGTTTTTGTTGAAGGTGTGGCTACCGTTTTCGCACCAAGGGCATGCATGGTAGCCTCTTTGCGAAGACTGGTGCTAGACCGACGTCTTCGGCCTGCGCTAGCGTTGTGGAGGGCAATGCCTTTGCGTGAATCTTCAGGTCCAATTCGTTCTCTCTCCCTAATGAATTTCTCTTTAAGGCGTTCCAGGGCACTACCACGGAGAAAGTTTGGCAGCTCATATGTTGTGTACTTGTTCATGTGTCGCTCTGTGCGAAGTACCTCTGCCGTCAGTCCAAGATAAGAGTGTCCTGTGGCCAGTGTGACGCGCTGGAGCCTCGTCAAAATAACTTGCACAATATGAGAGGTGGCCTTGGGATAAACCCGAGTCAGGCGACGGAAGGCACTAGCAGGAATGATTGCAATGGTAGTGTCGACCCTGGCTCTTGCAATGATGTCTGGGTGCACCGAGTTTGACTTTGCCCTCCTCGGTTTCGGCCTCTCTGGTCGGGGAGCCTCAGAAGGATCAAGGGACATCGGTGGGATATTTGGAAGGCCAGCGGAATCCGACTGAACGGAATTTTGGAAGTCACGCCTTAGAGACTCGCCACGTGATGGCTGAGCTCCATCCCTCGGCGGGCTACCGGCCAGCGAAGGTGGTGACCCACGGTTGTGGTCCACATCTGAGGCAGATCTATGGTGGCCACCGCGCCCAGTAGGCTGGTTTGCGTCCATTTCATCATCTTCCGTATGACGGAGCTTGATGTCTTCCGTGAATAGTGACAGAATAGAAAATAGCGAGGACATTGGCGCTCCATTCTTAACTTCAGTCAAGAGTTGGTAGCCCTGGTGCCCACCACCCTCGTGGCGTTCTTCATCGCTATCGGAGTAGAATGCGTCTGTCCCATTGTGGGAAGCGTCACTATCAGCGTTGTTGTCCTTGGTCGGGGACTTCACGAAAATCTCCACCAACCCGTCCACTACCAAGCAGAAACCCTTTTCTTCTTCCAAGTTAAGAGTCTCTCCGGCAATGAGCTTCCGGGTTTGCATCGAGCGTGTCAACTCGTGAAAGACAGGACGCTCCAAATAGCCAAACACCTTGATGGCGCTCAAGAACTCGTCAAGATAGCTCGATAGGCCCGACTTGGTACCCTCCTCCTGTGTATCAGGAAATAAATCTACTTTGGGCTCTTTGCGTTGTGGCTCCGGAGGAAGCCGGGCGTACATGTTCAGGTATCTATACCTCACGAACCAACTCAGTGTAGACACGAGCGCGAGCAATATCAACATTCTGTAAAACTGAATTAGTTTGGGCCCGGAAATAATATACGACTGGTGGAACTTACACAGTTGTGGCATTCAACGTGAATGTGAGGCTCGTGGAGAACAGGGTGAAGAGCCATGATGGTAGCGTCAAAGTCGTGAAGGTGATGATCCAATACAGGACGATAGGTATCACCTTAACGATGGATACGATGAGGCGTACCAAGAGCCCCAGCCACGAGGATGGCGGTGGTGAAGACATATCCGTAGATAGCTTTGAACCCGCCGTCGCTGCCAGCCCGGGGATGCTCGAAGCTATCCCTGAGGAAGTGGTCGACGCCGACAAAGCTTCCAAAGTCGACATCTTGAGGAGTCGAATTAAAAAATTGTAAAAATGGGGTATATAGACTGACAGCCTTCTCAGCGTCAGCCTATTAAGCAAAACTAAGACGGTTCCATTGCCTCAGCTACTGGTTTCATACAGTAACTTGAAGCTTTGTGGAATGTTTTGAACAGAAAGCACAAGCAAGCTTGGGAAAAGAAGGGAATTCCTCTGAGCCGAGCTAAGCTACCCAACTGAAAAATAAGCGAGCTGTGGCGGGGCTAACCAAAAGTGGAGCACCATGCCACCAAATGCGAAATTGACGATGCGGGACCGATTTGTATCGTCGACGTGAATATTTCCAACTGACTCACTTCTGCTGGTCATTCAACCTCTCAGCAGACAACAACAGCAACGACGATAGACCAAATTCACCAGATAATTGAAACGAACCGGTTAAACGAACAAAACAACCTCTCAGTCGAACCGCGCCGCGCAGCGCCAAACCGCGAAGATGTCGTTAACAAACTGCCGATTCTATGAGGAGAAGTTCCCGGAGATTGACAGCTTCGTCATGGTGAACGTCAAGCAGGTAAGGGTGATATGGAAACTGGGCCGATGAGTTTGAACTAATTTGTTCCTTCAAAAGATCGCCGAGATGGGTGCCTACGTCAAGCTCCTGGAATACGATAACATCGATGGCATGATTCTACTTTCCGAGTTGTCCAGAAGACGTATCAGAAGTATTCAAAAACTCATCCGAGTTGGACGCAATGAGGTCGTCGTTGTTCTCAGAGTAGACAAGGAGAAGGGTAAGTGGCGCCTTTTTACCCCTCACTGAAGTGAGCGTGAAGCTGATTGCGGATCTCTGGACAGGCTATATCGATCTGTCGAAGCGCCGAGTTTCTCCCGAGGATATTGTGAAGTGCGAGGAGCGTTACAACAAGAGCAAAATGGTCCACTCGATTATGCGCCATGTAGCAGAAAAGACCAAGACTCCTATTGAGGACCTGTACGAGCGCATCGGATGGCCGCTGAACAAGAAATACGGCCACGCCGTGGATGCCTTCAAGCTCTCTATCACGTACGCCTTCTAAATCTCAGTTTCAATACGAACAGAAGCTAACAGTACTAGAAACCCCGACGTGTGGGCTGATGTTTCGTTCCCGAACGATGCAGTTGCAGAGGAGATTAAGTCATATATCGGAAAGCGCCTGACTCCCCAGCCAACGAAAGTCAGAGCCGATGTCGAGGTTACATGTTTTGGTTACGAGGGTATCGACGCAGTCAAGACCGCCTTACGGACCGCTGAGGCCCGCAACACCGCCGACACTCAAGTTAAGGTCAAGCTTGTTTCTCCTCCTCTGTACGTTCTTACAAGCACATGTCTGGAGAAGCACCTGGGCATTGCTACGCTGGAGGCCGCTATTATCGACATCAAGAAGAACATCGAGGCAAACGGAGGTAGCTGCACTGTCAAGATGGAGCCAAAGGCCGTCACCGAGAACGACGATGCCGAGCTGCAAGCACTGATGGAGAAGCGCGCCCGGGAGAACGAGGAGGTCAGCGGCGACGAGAGCATGAGCGAGAGCGACGAGAACGCGATCGAGGGCACGGTAAGATGATTTGGGAAATGGGAGTTAAAAGTTTTCTGAAACTCATGCTGGCGAATCTCGGCCGGTCTGCATTGCAGGCGCTTAGACATGGCAGCGGTACGCACATGAATCTAAATGAAGTACATTATGACCATTAAATTGAAAAATCCTATAAACCGTAAAATGTTTCGTTGTGCACATGGGATGGGACTCAAAATGTGGCGGCTTATGTCATGCAAGGCTACGATGTAGCCGACCATGTTGAAACGAGCACCTTCAATATTTCAGCCTCATACTCGGAAATCCAAGTCCACCCAGCAAGTCGTCCCAAACATGGCTCTGGGGCGGATGTCACCTTTCTTAAGTCGTTTTCGGCAGAAAGGCCCGTTCATAAAGCGGACATCTTTTATCCTTTTCAATTTTATAACATGGATACCAGCTATTATATGGTTTAACTCGAAAGTCGGCGATGTCGTCTGGATCCAGGGCGGTTCAATGTACCCATATCTAAACACCGATGTCAATCGAACGACGAAGAAAGATGCCTGCTGGGAGTACAAATGGGCGCCCTTGGAAGGCTTGAGGAGAGGAATGATTGTATCATTCTGGTTTGTTGCGTCCCAATCATTATAGGTCTCTGGTAGACAATGAACTAATGCATCTTACCAGGAGCCCATCCAATCCCGAAGTTAAAGCCGTCAAACGAGTGGTTGGACTAGAAGGCGATATTGTTTTCACTCGAAAGCCGTATCCATACCAGCATGCTAAAGTTCCAAGCGGCCATATCTGGGTCGAAGGCGACGGAGGCCATTACGGAAAAGACACCCTGGATAGCAACACTTATGGGCCAATCTCTATGAACCTGGTCACGGGGCGAGTTACATATGCGATTTGGCCATGGAGGACCTTTGGCCCTATCAATTGGTGGGAATGGAAGCCAAAGACGAAGGTCATCAAGGCAAAGCGATGAATACCACCAGGCTGGAAGGAATATACACGGGCCTCTATACTAGAATACGGCGTCAAAGAAGGCATGATATGCCACTACTCTACTATCACCACCTCGGATGGTAAATTACGACGGACCTCGGAGCGGTGGATTGAATAATGTTGGCTTATGTCCGAGTTACCCCGAGCGGACCCGAGCCCTCTCCAACGAAGAACGAACAACCCATTGCGGCGTGGACTGTGTGTTGCAATCTGGCAGAGGATATGCCAACCCATCTCATCCGTCTCAGGGATTTTAGGGGGTTCAGGGACAGGTTGAGGTTGATGGAACGGTGCCATTGTAGGATAGCATGTTCTAGAAGAGCGGCATTATATTAAATACCGGCGCTGCCGGGTATGACTGTACTATAGCATGCCATAGAATGTATTTATGTTAACAGTATTAGTAACTGTAGGGTAATATTCTGTACAGTGCCGTATTATTAGACCTCATAAAAGATAAAATATTCATATCAAAGGCAAAATTTAATTATTGGAATCTCGCTCTGGTTCTTGCATCTCCGAAATATTGCGGCAAAACCGGTCGCAGCGGTTGGACCGCGGCCAATCACATCCGATAAATTTCTGACCGCCTTATGAACCAGCAACGCACTAGCGTGAAATGACGCTCAACTGAAGGCCAAGAATTATTCGCATCGCAAGAGCTACTTGCGCATTATAGAGCCCACCACTTCCCCTCGACTCCGACTGCCAATTGTCGCTACTCACGCACTGTTGGACCGATCCCAGACATCTGAAGACGTCACCTCCACGAGCTGAGGAAGGGCCATGTCCCTGGCCTCTCGCGTAGCCAACCTGTTCTCGGGATCACCTGCCGTGGAAAGAGAACGAAGCAAGTTAAACTTTGGAGATGATGGGCTGTCAGATGAAGAGCTCGGCTTCGCAGATAGGCAATCACGACTGCATGCGGCAGAATCGGACGCCATGGCACAGAAAGATGTCAAGGAGGAGGCACGCCCGCCATACCTTCATGTACGTCCCGGATGTGCCTCGTTTGGCTATGGAATCGCATACTAATCTTTTATAGGCTATGATAGCTGGAGGGATTGGAGGAACGACGGGGGACATACTCATGCATTCTTTGGATACCGTGAAAACGCGCCAGCAGGGCGATCCGCACATACCGCCGAAATACACATCTATGGCATCGGCATACTCAACGATCTGGAAGCAGGAGGGCGTACGGCGGGGGCTGTACGGTGGTGTGCTCCCAGCACTATTGGGTTCCTTTCCAGGAACCCTGATATTCTTTGGCACATATGAGTACAGCAAGCGTTATTTGATAGACGCAGGAGTCAGGCCGCAGGTGGCGTACCTGACAGGAGGTGGGCAATCCAAAACTCGTGGCTATTGAACGTTTACTGACTCCTTTGCAGGATTTATAGCCGATTTCGCAGCGTCATTCGTTTACGTTCCTTCAGAAGTCCTCAAGACACGACTACAGCTTCAGGGCCGCTACAAGAACCCTTTTTTCCAGTCCGGGTATAATTACCGGGGTACAGCCGATGCTGCCCGCACAATAATTCGACAAGAAGGGTTCTCTGCTCTGTATTATGGTTATAAGGCAACCATTTTTAGAGATCTTCCCTTCTCGGCATTGCAGTTTGCATTCTACGAACAGGGCCAAACGTGGTCACGCCAATGGAAGGACAGTAGAGATATCGGCTTGCCGTTGGAACTTTCAACCGGAGCTGCAGCTGGAGGGTTGGCTGGTGTCATCACATGTCCCCTCGATGTTGTCAAGACACGCATCCAAACACAGGTCAACTCGCCCGCTGTACCACTTAAGCACTCGACGCCGGTCGCCAAGCATGTTCCAACCAGCGCAGCAACGGGATCCCAGGCAACGGTAAATCAGCAGAAGCGATCGATCTCTACCTCGTCCCCATCGACATATACCCCTCGACCAGGTTCAATCAACCTTGACACCTCTTCCGTCTTGACCGGCCTCAAGCTGATATACAAGACCGAAGGGCTCGCCGGATGGTTCCGTGGTGTTGGCCCCCGCTTCTTGTGGACAAGCGTGCAGAGTGGCTGTATGCTGTTCTTGTATCAAACTATCCTTAAGCAGATTGAAATATATTCATTGGAAGAGGAGGAGTAAATAGACCGGGTATGAGTCTTGTATAGATAGTGCGTCATGGCATATGTAATTGTATGGCGGGTGGTGTATGGTATTGGCATTGGGCGGTGTTTGGCTTTGAAATTTACCGCATCTGATAGCGGATATATAGACTATAGGAGAAATAAAAAGATCTTCACTTCGAACGCTACCGCTTCCTGTATTGAAATCCCATGATAAACTGACAATCCACAAATCCCTTCAATTGGGCATCCATTACTTACGGGATCTCCATTCCAACCAAGGAATCCCTAATCCTCCGCTGAGTCACCGCGTCTGGCCGTAACCTCAATCTCAATCTTCATTTCCTCGTCCATCAACCCAGCCTGAATCATCGTCGCCGCGGGTTTGACCTCCCCCAGCCACTTCCTCGTTACCGGCCAGCAAAGTGGGAACTGCTTCGCATCCGGCAGGATATACCTAACCCGAACGACGTCTGCCATGGTTGCATCCGCCTCGCGCAGGGCTTTCTCGATAGTGCGGAATATCTGCTCGGTCTGTTCGACGATGTCTGGGGATATTTTGCCCGTGGCGTGATCATAGCTGTGATTGTGGTTGGAATTTTTGACGCTGGAGTAATGTGTGAGTCAATGAGAGAACTTACCCTGTTGTTCCAGAGACTATGATCCATGATCCGGTCACTACAGCTCGAGAGTAACCGATGGTCTCTTCGAATGCGAAGCCGCTGCTTATAAGTCTTCTTTCGGCCATTGTTTTAGGAAATTTGGTGGGGGAGTTTGTAAGATTTGAAAAATGTTTGAGGTTTGAGTATGCCGAGATGTGTAGTAATATTACTCACCTTCCGTCTGGACAGTAGCGTCAAGCCTGCAGCAACCTTTGACGCTGCTTTATGCTACTACAACCCAAAGTCGGCTTTTTAAATAGTATACACTACTTATACCTATTGTACCCAAATGTCTCACAGAAGGTTGTGTAGCTGAGAATTAATATTAGTAATGTGGTCTGTTGGAATTTATATATTTGAGATTATTTCTGGGCGTCTAGCTCATTGAATGGCCACAACGTTGGCAGTTATGGAGTTATGGCCCTTGAGTGAGTGGATGTCTTTAGTTTAATCACAGTTACTGCAAGTAGAATTGTTATGCGCAGTTTTCGTTCAGGTTTGTTGGCATCACGAGTATAGTAGTGGAATCTCTTGCAGAAGCAAAGTAAATCGTGTCTATTGCACATTATAAGAACTATTAACTGGGAAATACACTCTTGGCGCCTGGAATGGGTATGCTAAATGCCTCCAGAAGCCTCTCCAACGCCTTGAAACCCATCCGTAGCTACACAAACAAGATGATGCTCTAGCGTAAGCTAATAGTGAACATCATGTCTAAGGCAGTCTGCACAATATAATTGCACAGCCCTTCTGGTTCACCATCCTGAGCTTCAGATATCATGCCAAGATAGTCCACCCGCTCGACATCCTGAAAAACTACTGGTAGAAACCCCTGACGGATCAAGTAATCCGCCATCATAACCCGGCTCGCCCTCCCATTACCATCTGCAAAAGGATGGACGGAAGCAAAGTAAACGCACAGTTTCGTCGCGAAGATCAGTGGGTGTAGTTTGCCCATGGCGTGGGTCTTGTCACGCCACTCGAAGAAACGGTTCATACACGCGGGCACCTCTTGGTGATAGGGGAATATCCTAAGCGGGTTTGATCTGACGGAGATTGGTAAGGCGCGAAATTCGCCGAGAGGTACGCGAGGGCCCCAGGAGTATTTGGCTGCTTGCTCAGAGTCTGTGCCTCGTAGGAGTGTGCGAGTGAGGAGTTTGATTTCGTCAAGTGATATGCCTGGGGTTCCGGGGTTGGCAAGTGCACAGTCGCTGACATGGCGGGAGACGATAATATGGTTTCTCAGCTGTGCAACTTGGGAGTGACCCTGAGATGGTAGGTTGCTAGCAGGAGGAAGGTCGAGGTCTGACAGGGCCTGAGTGCCTATTGTCCCAAATTCTTCATGGCGCGAGAAAAACTGGCTCTCAAGTCCGTCAGCGATCAAGAAGGCATCTCCAGGTGACAGTGGGTTTGCTTCGATAGCCGTGCTTTGGTGCGCGCACTCGGTTATCAGAGAGCGAGTGACTGAGTTGCGTAATTCCGGGCGCTGCTCGAAAAATATCCTGAACTTATCCACAGATTCTAGCGTGCTCTCCAGCTTTTTCTGCGCCTCAAGCCATGGCCCCAGATCACGGGGTTTGAAATGGTCTTCCCAGACCTTTCCAGAGTTTGCGAGGGCTTCGTACTCTGGGGATCCGGGCATGAGGTGGCCGAAGACAGGCTCGTACATTGACTGGAGGAGTTTGAGGCGCTGTTTGGTGACTTGGGATTTGAGCTGGCGGCGAGCGGTGGCAAACCCTCTCATGGTAGCTTTCTGCCACAGTGGCAGAGATTTGAAAATGGCAGTAGCCATGACGTGGTTAAGATGAGTATTTATGGTAGCTGTTGAGATGGCAGAGCTTAAAAGTGGCTGGCGCCAATAAGTAGTCCCTTAATATCCGTTCCAGCCCATTTGAGAATCAGTCACCCACGAATATACTAATCGACATAATTCACTGTAACTTGACAACGCCTTCGTAAAATTCAATTAGATATTAAAAATAGGTTAATCACTATATCTGTTGTATATTCTCCCATTTAAAATTGTCGAAATCGGTTGGTTTATAATTACCATATATGGTCCAAAATATTTGTCTTTTTTACTTATCACATTAATAGAAACAGGTGATTATGATCTGCCCCTTCAATAATTCAAACTACATCAATTCAAATTTGAACATCCTATATCCTACCGCCCTCCAGCTGTTATCATAGTATTCATCGTCATCTGAAAGCATCAAAATTCCATGAGACCTCGGAAATGCCGTGGTTTTTACAAAGCTGCACACTAATATAAGCCGGTGGTCACCCCCTAAACAAGTTATGTTGTATGACGGCCATCAAGTTGGGGCGAGGTACACAAAGAGAGTGAGCTCTTATAGCTATGCAGCGGTATCATTTGTAGGCATATAAATTTCCTCCTCCCACGTCTTTATTTTCAAACCTATCCCTTCCCTCCTGAGGAAAAGGTCAGAGTATTAAGTAACCTAACATAATGACCGCACGCAGTCTACCTAGCCTACGCTCCAGCCATGCAACTCAAGACACTCCCTCTCTTCACAGCAGTGACAGCCCTGGCAACCGCTTTTGACGTCGAACGCGTCACGGGTTGAGTGTTAGGAGATGGTGTGGCGCGGTTGCTTGATGAGGAGATTTGTGAATAAAAGGGGAAGAACATAACCTACAACGATATTTAACCAAAAACTCGTATCTAACATGCATCCCATTATAATGGGATGCCAATTATTTTGTCTACAGTCGTATGTAACATTTTCTCACAAAGGCGATAGCACAACAGTTCACTGCACACATAATAATCCCGCGAACGCCTTATATTGTTATATATTTCAATCCCGCAACCCAAAAAGCCCTTGATCGGACAGCCCAATTTTATATACCACGCCATGCATAATTCTGCAAACTCTAAGTACTAAAAACATAACCCGTAAAGAAATAAACAGTCTTGTGGTATCATGAAATCGCAGCCCCGCTAGGCGTCAAGCGCCTTATAACAATTTGTCCATAAAAAGCACACAACTCATAATAGCGAGCGTCTCCCTTATTCTCGTTCCACTCCATCAATAACCCCACCATTAGCGGCGACGCCTAGAGTTCGTAACACGTGTCCACCCCTCCTCGTCTGGACCTCCTGGTCCGCTTATCCCAGCCGTCATCGACATAGTTGCTGGTTGGGCCGGCGACCCCCGCGGCTCCGCTGACTGCTTCGCGACAAATCCGGCATAGACGATGCCGGCCAATAATGCCGCGTCCCCCATAAATTCCGCGCAAAACAGGTCGACCGAGGGGTTCCTTCGTGCCCCTAGGCCTAGGCGCCGACGTGAGATCATTGCGATGGCGATGGTATATAGCCCGTATGTAAGCGCATGCGGGCTTGTGACTGCGTTGGTCCCTTCGCGTGTAGTTGTGGACTCCCCAAAGGTAGCCAATGCTGCTGCTAGACCAATGCTGCTGCTAGACCTACGCAATGGAGTAGCAAGTGGTGAGGGAACTTTCCTAGTTGAGAGGATGGCGCGGCGAATATCGAGTCGATAGTATGTGATAGGCGTATAAGCAGAAGAATAATATGCTTGATTCCGCTGCGAAGGGTCGCCGCAGCCGTAGCAGATGCCTTCAGCGCATCGTCCCTCAACCGAGCGCACTTCGGGAAGTCACTTCTCAGCTGCTTAGTTGGGACCCAAGTCCACGCAGTTCCCGACCCTACGCCGCACGCGCCCCCCCTTATGCGCTCCCACACAAAACTAAACGACTCCTTGTTGAGACGGAGCAACGACGCTCTCGGGCCCCACGATGGGTTGTAGACATGTATATCCGCCAGCTGCGCATTGTAGATGACGCCGAGGTTGACAAAGGATGTTTCTTGTAGGTGGAATTTCCTCTCGTAGCGGTGTTCGAGCGTGAGTGGTGGCGGGGATTTAACAGTCTTCTTTTTCTCTGGGACAAAACGTAATATTTTCACATATTGGCCTTGGTAGCCGTGTTTTGAGAGGTCGACGCTGTTGTCGCTGTTGTTCTGGCGCTCCTTTGTAAAGCAGCGCAGGATCGCATACGAGATGATAGCATCTTCAGGGCCTGTGACGCTGACTCCGAGGACGAGGACGGGGTGATTTAATGTACCTCCTGGCGGTTCGCGGAGGGTGGAGCCTGGTCGAGGGTGATAGTTTTCTGGGAGCCACATGATGCAGCCTAGGCCAACATCAAGAGGGTGCTTGTTACTGCCGCAGAGCCCAGAAGCGTGGCTTGGCGAGGGGCCTTTAGAAAACATCGTGTAGGTCGTAGAGAGGACTGGAGTCCCGACCTTGCAGAACCCCGAGGGTTTCTGCTGGGTCTTTATCTCCCTCCATCGAGGATAGGTGGGAAAGTTCTACGGGTTTCGTTTAGTCACTGTGTTTGGTGAGGTGGCAGTCATACCTCGTAGTGGCTGGTTATTCCCTTTGATGCAGGGTGTGACGCACATTTATAGAAAACGTGACGGGCGCGTTGGAGTATGGGGTGCTATATGTGAAAGACTTGACCGTGCTTTTGCGCGATGGTTGGCTCTACCACAAGCGGCGAAAGAGCTCAACAGTCTCAACTCAATGCTGGGTATGGGAAATGATACGATGAGAAGCCACGGAAATTGTGCTGTACAACACACCACAGCACACCACAGCACACCACAGCACACCACCAAGGTAGCGAACGAGTGGGGAAGAAGCTAATCACGACTGCGCTGACTGCGCTGCTCCGACGTACCTATCACGCCTTGCTAGAAGACTTTGGGCCAGTGTCTCCCATTGACAGATGGACTGACTTTGAATGGCCATAGATGGTGGATGGTGCAGATGGCTTGCTGCAGTGCAGAGGGCGCAGCTCGCGTCGAGCTGCGCCTCAAGGGGTAGGGGTTAATGTGCTACATCGCGTGTGGTCGTGACGCGTAGTCATGGGAGCTGTAATATGCGGTGGTCCCTTCAAAGCCATGTACCGTGCGAAGTATCTCATTCCAGAATGTTGTTCTCGACAGTAGAGAAGTGAAGTGGATGGTTGAGTGTCAAAAGAGTGTGCACTGTGGTTGCCTCATAAGTATATTCGTAACTAAGAAGAGGAGAACGTATAGTTTAGCTGTCCTAGTTAATAACTTGCCCCTAATATTCCCAATTTTTTAAATCTAGTACAATTCCAACTAAAAAAATTGTATATTAAAGATTATCACTTTCTCCTTGTGGTTGTGGATGTGGTTGTGGTTGTCCAAACGTTCCTAGTTTGGCCGAGGAACAAAGTACTGCCGGCCCGAGCTTGAAACCGGAGATGGACGACAGAAGATGAAGTGGATTTTGACCCGAGCCAAAATCAATCCCAAGCTCCATCCCATCGACATCCCGGCCCAGAGCAACAACAAATCCGCTCTTACCTACTATACGCTGCCAATTGCAACCTCCCAACGACCCGCGGATCCCGCATACAATAATGCAGTGGGGGCTCATGCACCGTTTTCCCTCGTCATAACATGTCACTCGGAGTGCCCGTTCCCTCCCCCGGCGCCCTACGAGCCCTCCGCCAGCTCGCCCTCGGAACATCATGTACCGTGGCCTTCACGACCGGACTGCTGGCCGAGGACCGTCGGCGCCGTATCCATTCGGCGCGCGAGGTGCAGGAGAACGGCCGACGCATCAAATCGTCGAGGAGCTATCACGGGGCGGCGGGAGCGGTTGCGGTGGCCAACTTTGAAGACCATGTGCTGAATCCGCCTTTATACCCTGGGGGGGATGGTGAGACGCCGGCGCCGAAGTCGATTGCGTCGTGGGGGAAGGATGCGCCGTCGAAATCGAAGAGACCTGTTCGTCCGAAATCGCAGCAGGAATTGAAGGAGAATTTGGAGCCTGCGGTAGCTAAGGAGAAGCGGGATTCTTCTAACGATGCCAATTTGAGAGCGAGAACACAGAGCCATGCTGCTCCTGTTACCATTAGAAAGACTGGACAGCGTCAGAGCCGACAGAGTGCGCTGGCTGCCAGTATGATGGAGACACTCCAAACCGACGATTCAGCCGGAGGAATTGAGTCGGCTGCCAGCGCTTTCTTCGAGTCATTTCAAAATGGGCTTTACATAGGCAAAGAATCGGGGCGCCACGAATCCCAACTGTCGAAACGGCTGGTTTCAGCTTGTGGACAACTCTTCGATGCTTGCCGAAGACACAACTCGGTTGGGGTGTACGTTCCCGTCATCCAGAAGCTTCTTAGCTTGGGTCCAATTGAAGAAGACGCATTTTACGAACTTCACGCTCCGGAGGTAATAGCCTACCTATTGGAAATAAAAACACGCAAGGAAGGAGAGGATCAGGGCTACCTTGAGGCACTGCACTCGGCATCCTCCATGTACATGACGGAGTTTTCGACAAAGCGACCCCAAAGCGCACATCCTCAGATGCGACATCTCGGCGTACTACTCTGCGCTAAGGCAATGAAGGAACAACTCTACGAGCTAACTGACTCCCTCTACTGGCGAATGTCTGCCATCCCCAGCGATGAAGCCCCATCCTGCGTCGACTACCTTATCCTCGCCAACCACGGCATGGGCCACCACAAATCCGTGCTCCACTACTTCCGACGCTTCTACGTCCTCACCGAACCCTCCAAATTCGAACTTGATGAAGTAGTCGGTGCCGTTCTCGACTCGTGCCTTCGCAAGAACTCACTCGGCCAGGCTGAGGATGTCGTCCGTACTGGTGCCGAGATGGCTAGGTCTGGCGGGTTCAAGATGAGAGCAGAGTGGCCTATGAAGGTGTTGGGGCAGCATTGGAGGAATATGCGCGATCTGGCGAGCACACGGGCGCTTTTTGGCAGGCTTGAGGCTTTGGTGGATTGTATTGATCTGCCGCAGGCGCTGTATAGTGCGATTATCCAGTTTTGTGTCGAGGATGGGAATGATGGCCAGGCAAACGCATACCTCGATCAACATACGTCGGTTAATAATGGTGCGGCGAGTCTGAGGACCTGCGGCCATCTGGCTTTGTCAAAGGCGATGAAGGAGGATTGGGAGGGCGTGGAAAGCAGTTTTGAAACCATGAAACCCCTCTTAGTCGACCAAAAAGCGAAAGAGCAGCACGCACAAGTCTTTGCGCCGATATTCAAGCTCTATACCAAATCCCACAGCGTCGCCGAGTCAGAGCAGTTCGTCCGCAGGGCCATGGACGAGTATGGACTTGTTCCCAACATCTACGTATCAAACATCATGGTTGGGAAATACGCAGACGCAAATGAAATCGACTCCATCCCACGCTGGCTCGAAACCATGCGTCCCCTCGGCCTCATCCCCGACGCCGTCTCCTTCAACGCCATGCTCACCCACTACCGCGACGAGTGGACCATGCCCTTCACCTCCCTCCTGCATCTCTGCCATAAGATGAAAGACACCTCCGAGACTCTACTCGACCAGTGCACCACCGTCATCCTGCGTGAATCCGCGATCCGCGAGACGAAAGGAGATCGCTTCGCATTCGTGCGGTTCTCGAGGCAGATCGAACATCTTCGCCAGGGGGAAGAGGGTAGTGGTGAGGGCAGTCTGGACTTTTACCCGTCTATGCGTGAGGCTATGGCTAAGGGGTCCCCGCTTAAGACGCTGCGTATCTATCACTCCGCGCTCAAGAGGGCCCATATCCACATCCCGCCCGCCATGTTCGCTCTCGCCATCCAAGCTGCTATCGAGTCCCGGCCCTCCGAGGACACTTCTATCAGCGCGCTCCTCCCTCTCGTCAGCGAGGCAAGGGAACGAGGCGTCGATATCAGTCTCGGCATGGCTCGGCTGCTGATGCACCAGCTCGAGGACAGCAGTCTGGGGTACATGGACCTGCACTCCGTGCTACGGAAGAACACCTTACTATTCGCCGAGCACGGCCTCACAATGCCCATGTCCGTCGCCACGAAAGTCGCGAGCGTCTTCTCCCAACGCGGTCTAAACCGCGACGCCCTTGCGCTATGGGAGTACTACGCTGCCTGCAACGGCGTCGGGAGGGGGGAAATAGATCTATCCAGCCTCACGGTACTGATGCGCGTGCACATCGCGCTGGAGAATGCAGACGGCGTGCGCTGGGTTATGGATACGCTTCAGCGAAATGGGGTGGTGCCCAGTAGGAGGTTTATGGTGGGGATTAAGCTTGGGATTGCGAATTTGAGGAAGGGGAGAGGGGAGGGAGGAAGGAGGATGAGAGAGGTGCTGGAGGAGGCGTTGGGGGAGGTGAGGATGAGGAGGGAGAGGCATG